>UELU01121637.1:10504-24390 GCA_900490025.1 Megastigmus dorsalis | reverse complement strand
CCATCCACCCTCCGCCCCCCGTGGGGTGATCCCCAGCGGACATCGGTTTCCGAGCCAGCGATTCATCAGGATGCGATTTGGTATCCGTGCAGAACGACGACGGCGGCCAAAGGTTCCTTACTCCCTCGGGAGATACATAAAGGATTGACAGGGAAAAAGTGGAACAGGGGCTTTTCAGCAAAAGGCTTGAATTAACGGGCAAAGAGAGCAAGCAGCAGCAGTAGCGGCGGCACTAGTGGTAGTAATAGTAGTCCAGGCAGTTGAGTTACATGGACATATCAAGCGGAAAACGCCGAGGCCAGAAAGAGGCTTATCGCTCACTGGCAGCTAGGCAAGCTTCTTCTGCTGGCCCTGCTTCTCCTTTCATTCGACTTGGTCCTCACCTCTTCCCTCCACCCTCGCCCAATCCTGTTCAGATTCCATCTCTGCTTTTCAGAGCTCGGGACTTCACTCTCTCTCTCTCTCTCTCTCTCTCTCTCTCTCTCTCTCTCTCTCTCTCTCCCTCTTTTTCCATCTTCCTCTCTCTCTTCTTTTCCTCGCTCGCATTTCAAGTTCAACTTCTCGCACCCACTATGTCTTTTCTCCGAAACGCCACTCGCAGAGCCAGTCATTATCGCGTGAGGGGAACTCGAATGTGTGCGTGTGTCTGTGTGTGTGTGCGTGTGTGTGCGTGTGCGCGCGAGTGGGTGTACAGCGGGGAAAAAGTTCGCTTTCTTTTCCCGAGAGCCGGCCGGAAAGTAACAAATATAATAATACTATACATTACTGGAGCGGGTACTATATTGCTGTTGGGCAACACATCGGGAAAATCCTGCACGCGCACGGGGCTTGGACTTGGCGAGAAAAATGCCCGTTGTAGACGTACCAATGCCCGGTATTATGGATGGTGTATGCAATAATTTAAATGGATGATCGCAGTTGGATTTGTGAATCTCCTTTGACTCTGACTAGGTTTCTCTCTCTCTCTCTCCCTCTCTGAAGTACCTCTGAGGCATTCTCGACACGCGAAGTTACTTCCGACTGAATGAATCGATGCATTTGTTACGGCACTTTTGTAGAATGGCGAATACTAGTTCCTGGAAATGTGTCTGCTTTTTGTAACTGAACGGTGAATTACATTCTTATTGATTATATCAATATGGAATTGCATTGTCAGTAACTAAAATACATTCGATTCAAGCGCTACATCTGCTAATCTATAGCTAATCAAGTCGGAGTAATTCCGAATATGTATAACTTATGAATTTATTAATACTGCTCTCTAAATCTAAATTTCTGGATAGTCACAAATTCACGAGACTATGCGCCATATTGCTTATGTGGAAGATTGTCCTCGTTGAATATGTACAGTCTGTGGACATTACATTTGTCCGAACAAAATTTAAATGAACCAAGAAGTATATCTATATATATGATAACTATAGATATATTTTTAAGATTACATCTTCAAATGTTTTGATTTTTTTCAAATTTGTTCGGACATATGTAATGTCCACAGACTGTACATGTTCAGTTATTCAATATGTAACTTTAGGTTACTTATTGAGTATGGGTAATTGTATTGTAATAAGTCAATAAACACTATTTGAATAAGTGTACCACTTATTCACTTATTCAAACCTCTTTAGATGTGTCTTTAACTTCGTATCTCCATCGCTACGCAATGAACCACTGTATCACACTTATAACCTACAAAGAAACTATAAAACTAGAATAAATATGATAAAAACTTTTCGAGTGCAAAACATCATGATCGATATTAAAAGCGTATTATCGGACGTTTCAGGAGTTTCCAGTTTTATGAGCAGAGCTTCAGCGACAAAGGTGTGGAACTGATTCTTTTACGCAGAGTTGGTCGGTCTGGAAGAAAAAAGGTATAGATAGGTACGCACCAGGCGGCGGAGCTTACGGATGAGTATTTCGACCTTACTTTAACCTTCGTCGAGGGAAGAGAAAGAGCGAGAGCGAGAGAAACTACGCACATAAAGTCCCACATAATGCCTCTCTTCGAGAGAGGGTGATTATATTGATCAGGTAATGTGCAGGAGGGGAGCGAGCTGAGGCATTATATTTCTCTACATGAATTCTTACTCTACCGCCTGATAAGACAAGAGCCGTAATTTTCAAACTTTTGATGTTTATTATGTTACAACCTGTGTACGGATGTGTACGGATGTGTACGGATGTGTGTATGTTTGTGTGTGTGTGTGTGTGTGTCTGTGTGTGTGTAAATTATTTCTGTACTTTGAATGCTTCATATTAATGCTGCATTATGACAAATTACTTTTTTCGTAATGTAGTACAAAAGAATAATATGCTTACAATTTCTCAGTATCTTGTAAGTATGAAGCAAGAGTTGCTACGCTAAGCACGAGCTGCTTATCTATCTAAAACCAAGTGGGGAAGATTATACAATTTCCTGGGGCTACATTGTTGAGCATACTTGGTCTTGTTTGAACTGTTTTTGTGGATAGTTTGTCTCAAATGCTTGTAGATTGTTCTAGAAAATACAGATTTTAAGTTAATAAATAACCATTTTCTTATGCTAGGAAAAGAATTTTTACTGTCGATTGACTAAACACAGTGAGTTTTCTAAAAAATGTAATCAGTAATTGGGTTCTGGATAGCATCCATGTGCTGTGACGGTACCTTCTGAACATATCTTTTCAAATGTGCACACAGTCAGCATTATTGGAAATATCAACGTCTTCCTAACTGAAAAAAATAGTTCATTTATCCCTATTTTCGTCCCAAGTATAAAATAAACAGTGGGCTTAAGCCTAGCCAAGCAAGTGCTTCAACGTTATTAAAATTCAACGTCTTTCGTAAAAAGTTATCTCGCGCAAGGGGCTTCGGCCGTTAATTAACTAATGCGCTTGTCGCGTCTTAGGCAACTATATCAAGGAGCGTTCAATTGCACGACACCCTTTACTCAAAGCCTTCCCTCGAGCGCAGTAGTGTCCTCCCTCCTGGAGTAAGGAGCAGGAGAGAGAGAAAGAGAGAGACAGAGAGAGAGAGAGAGAGAGAGAGAGAGAGAGATTCTCTCTCGACTATCTGCGCCGTTGCTCCGGGCTGTACCTTAACTATATACAGAAGCGGGCGTATCTTCCTGAGGGACGCTAACTCTCTGCTCGCTCGTACACGCCTCGGCCCTTCAATTCGCTCCTTCTTGTTGCACGTATCTTTCTCTCTATGTGGCTCTATCTCTCTTCCTCTCTCGCTATATATATATGTCTGTGTGTATGTGTGTATGTGTAAGGAGGGTTTCGAGGGTCGCTGGAGCTCGAGTGTTTTCTTATGTTTAAGAAAATTAATTTAAGGTAAAGTCGTTCGTTTTCTGCAAATAGCGCGCGCTCAAATATCCAGACTTGCAATTCTGCCGAACAACCTTGGAATCTATTTTGTTTTAGTGGTAAAACAAGCTTTGAACGTCAAAATTCGGGCATTTCATAGTCGGGCTGAATTTGGCTGCTAGCAAGTGTGAGATGTCAGTGGATGTCTTTCGTACTTCAAACATTCAACCTATAGGAGTTTTACTTCAAAGTATGGGTTCAAGGGGATGGGATAAGTTGGAAAATATTAACTTATATCTTACATTTCGGAGACTAAAATCTCTGTGAATTATGGATGGAATTTGATTCGACACTAGAATTCCACGATGTTCACATTGTTACCGAGGCGTTAAAAGAGAGTTGTTTCCAAAAATTAATCTGTATCTTTGTATATTTCGTTAAGAGGATGCGCTATAGCTGGAAAGATTCCTACCTTACCGATTCTAGCATTTAACGAAATATATAAAGATAGAGATTAATTTTTGTAAATAACTCCCTTTTAAAGCCTCGGTAATAATGTAAACATTACTTGGTACAATTTTCATGAAATTCAATATCCACAAATCGCAGAGATTTTTTAATGGAATTTTATGCAATTTAATCCACGTAATGTCTACACCATTACAGAGAGTTTTTTTTCCAAAAAGTAATCTCTACCTTTACATAATTCATTAAATACAAGTACCGGTAGGGTAGGAGTCTTTCAGACCATAGCACACCCCTCATCCAAAAAAAAGAATTACATTTCGTTGCAAAATTAAATTATTACTTTTTACGTCTATTTTTTATGCTGATAAAGAACGGAATTATCTCTTCAGATCAATATTTGCTCTCATCCTATTTATTTGTTCTAAATACAATCTGCTCAATGACTTGCTCTCTAATTCATCCAACAGTTTCGTTCATTTTCATTGAAGTCATTGCTTTTTCCAACGATCTCTATAGCAATATCACAAGCAAAAATACATCCAGATCGAGTTTCTCCTGAGATTTTCCATGTTTTTCGATACTTGCAATTTTCTCGCACGCATTCTAATAGAAAATTAACCTGAAGACTATAGTTGGCGCGTTTATTTTTACAAATTTCATCTCGAATTTCGAGTTTGCTGTTGCTCGCGAGGTTCGCGAATGTATATAGAGCAGAGATAGACAGAGTCTCCCTGCCCGGAGGGTCATCCTCGCTGCGCTGCTGCAGTAAGTACCAACCACCGGAGTCCGTAATTGGTTTCATTCTCGAGGAGACGCGCATGGCTCGGCTAGAGAGCGAGGTCGCTTTTGTCGCTGCTGCATGCGCGCGTAAAGCTCTCGCCCGGGGCTTCTCTTCTGTCCCTCTCTCTCTCTCTCTCTCGCTCTCTCTCTCTCGCTCTCTCTCTCTCGCTCTCTCTCTCTCTCTCTCGGTCTTGCAGACGGCTAAGTTAAGTACGCATTTTGTTGGATAATTATGCAAATTCGTTGGATTTCACAAGGCTGTCGGTGTAGCCGCGACGCTCGCTATATACGTCTCTCGGCTTCCTTTTTTCCCTCGTTTTCGCAATTATCAAGCGCCCATCACCGTATGGTAAAAATCGGTAAGCGTTCGCTGAAAATTGGGTCGCAATGTAGCGAGAAATAACATAACTCGTATAGGCACTGTTTTTCTCTCGATAAGAGCGAGTATAGCATACATGCAGGTGATCGTATATTATGCGTGCGTATACAAGTACAGACTGCGTCGAGCGACATATGAACAATGCGGATATAGCGCGGCTAAGCATATATATAGTGTCCAGCTGGCCGGAAACAGCAGAGAGCGAACAGCTGAGGAAAACGTTGCGCGCGCGAGAGCCGCAAGTGTATATAGTGTATGTATACCCAACAATTACAGTTTTGCCATATAGGCCCCGATGATCGAACGCGTGGCGTGACTAGAAACTCTCTCTACTGCTGCGGTTTTGTTATGTAGCGTTTACCTCGCATTATTCTTCAGAACCCTCTGATATACGTTGCCTCGTACTATGATTATACGCGAGATCCGCGCGCGGGGAGTCGGTCTTTTCTGCTCGCTTTACTACTGCACGTGTTTTGCATTTTACTAGACCAGACTGGCGACGGTAATGACTTTCTAATGTCTTTATTTTATTGTTATTGTCGAAAAGCCGCAACATTTGTTCTACCTTGTGTTTAGGCGTATGATAATTGCCATCCATTAAATAATAATACTCCTTTTAAATACTCCTTTAGTTTCGGTTTTTCATTACTCGTGCAATGCTACAAATTTAATGTCCATCTGAAAATAGTGCACCAGACATTATAAATAGATTCTATAGCTATATAATGAATATAATTTAACGACTAGATAAGAATTTTTTTCTTTTACTTTTAATAAATACATAAACTATAGGTTAATAAATATTAGAATCAAAATTGAAAATTCAGCTCGGAAAATGGTGCGAAAAACTCCCCTTTTCCTGAAAATCATATATTTGGTTTTTCAAAAAAGGATATATCGAAACACAGAAGCGCGAAACGTATATCCAGCGCATAAAAAGGAGATCAATCAAGGCAATTTTGCTGCAATTCAACGCTTGCATCGTTCTTCGTTCGATGCGTGTATTAATGTATATATATCGCTGTTCGATTCAGTCAATAGTTTGTGCATCGGGAAGAATGCTATCTGTGAGCACACGTGCATGCAGACAATGGACATTGGGGTGACAAAGAAAGAGAGAGAGAGAGAGAGAGAGAGAAAGGCGAGGCAGAAAAAGCGGAGCTCGAGTGATTTGGGAAGGCGTATACTAATTACAAGTGGCACAGCAATTTCAGTTTATTGGTCAAATTTAAGGATTTTATCAAAATGAAATCGAATAACAAACTAAGCTCAGAAACAGAAAAATTAATCTTTGGCTATATTTATTTTTTAGTACCTATGTACACGTATAATAAGTAAATCAGTATCTATATGTATAGATATAAAAGAAATGTATCCTTATAAAAATATCTTGTACAGATCGATAGTAAAGAAAATTAGCGCAAATTCTATTCATTGGTTTGTAATTTAATATTTTCCCAATGTCAGATTCATTAACAATTTACAAAAGTAAGAATTTTATTTGAGAAAGCATAAATTAATCTTCATACAAATTGTGTACTATAGTGCCGTGTATTTATATAACAACAGTGACTTATATATTCTAGCTATT
Organism: Megastigmus dorsalis; assembly: GCA_900490025.1. Classification (NCBI taxonomy): domain Eukaryota; kingdom Metazoa; phylum Arthropoda; class Insecta; order Hymenoptera; family Megastigmidae; genus Megastigmus; species Megastigmus dorsalis. Next base: position 17,879 of record UELU01121637.1, on the reverse strand, counting down.
AATGGTTTCATCGAATCCAGAATTGGTCAACAAATTACAGTGCCTTATAGGAAAACTCATCCCTTTCATCCTACACGCTTTTAAGGCGGCAAGTGCCAAAATGAAGACATTATAGAAAAATTTCGCCTGTCCAACGGCAAAGTTTATTGAATGAGACAAGCGTCATGAGGGCGGGAGGCGCACGAATGGGACCTGCAAACGATTACAATATTGCGTTGAAAAGGGCCGCCACGGAATTCGCACTGTCTTGTATATATATATATATATATATAGAGAGAGAGAGAGAGGCGGAGAGGGAGGGGAGCGCGTGACGGTCGATCGTTCGTTTCAATTAGCGTTAAGTCACGTATCGCCAGTGAGAGTCCGAGAGAGGAGCTATATACACACACACATATATATATATATATGTGTGTGTGTGTGCGTGTGTGTGTGCGTGTGTGTGTGCGTGTGCGTGTGCGCGTGTGTGTGTGTGAGCACGTGCGGGCGAGCGAGCGGCCGGTGGCGTTATTTAATTAGCCGCTCGCTGACACGCGCTGATAAGGTATTGTACGCGGACGATTTGCACGTCGAGTATAGTGGCGTTGCGCAGTCCTCGGGGAGAGAGCTCTGGGCAGCGAGATGGACGCTGCTCTCGACGCTGCTGTAGCCGCGATTTTGCTTCCTCCCGATGTTCTATGCTGTTGTCGCGATGCGAATTCCGCGATGCGCGAGTTTGCCTATAATATGTACAGGCTTGCTGATAGCTCTACTACTCCGAGCGCGCGGGGAGTTCTCGCGAGTCAATGATGTTTCGATCTGGGAATTTCGATATTTTCCCGACAATATGGTCACTGCAACGCTAGATCAATTATATGGCAGTTGCGTGTGGTCATATGACGCGACCATACTCATAATTACATACGCGCTATATGATTCCATTAGTTAAGATTCCAATGATTAAATTTGTATGAAAAATAAAACTTGTAAAAATCATGCCATGGATGGACTATACATTTACAACTTTATAGTAAATACAAAATTGGAAGAAACAAAACAAAAAACTTTATTTATGTCCTATAGATAATATAATTAATCAGAACAACTATTTAAACGCTTGAGAAACTTGCTAGAAGTGTTTATTCTCCTTTTATTCGATAAAAATAAATTTTGATCGGAACCACCCTAACACCGGGGGTAATTCCGGTCATTGTCAATTTTTAATATTTGATTCAAGTAAAATAAAATGTATTTATCAGCTAAATTTTTCTTGTAAATATATTGGTAATAGTAGACACTGTAAACTAGTAAAATAATCCTTTGAAATCAAATAAAACTATTACAAATAAAGGGATATATACAGCAGTTAACAACCTGGCTGAGTATAAAAGTAAGAGCTAATTGTCAGAAGCCACAAGTGCGCTTGAGATGTAAAACACTGCCGGGCTCCCTATAGTAGCAGTGCGCACGCGAATCACCCCTAATAGACAGTTTCAGTCCTGTAAAAATTAAGCGCACATCAGCCGACGGCGTCCTCGGCATCGCAAGCACACACACACACCTACCCACAGGTACTTGATTTTTCGTCGTGCCGCTCATGTATATGCGGGGATATCGTTGGCAAAGGGACGCGGGACTTGACCAATGTACACTCCTGGCAGGAGCTGGCCGGGGAAGGGGGAGTCGGAAAGACGAGAAAAGCGAACGAGAAAGAGACAAAGAGTAGGGCGCGGGGCTCGCGGGGGAGCGAGAAACTTTGCCTCTGGCTGCTGCGTATATATATATACCTACGCACCTCCGTCGGACGAACGTGACCGATCTTGGATCTCCCGGGGATGGTCTCTCAGATTTCCCCGGATAATAATACTTCTTCTCTTCTTTATTCTTTCTTCCAATACTACGACTACTACCTACCACCACTTCTTCTACTGCTACTTTACTTTCTTTGTCCTTGTCCCTTTCTCTCCTCTCTCTTCTTCGCCCTTTCCCCCCTCCCCCCCCCCCTCTCTCTCTCTCTCTCTCTCTCCCTAGGTACTTCTCCCCCTCTTATATACGGCTCTGATACTCGGAATGAATACAGGGTTATATACGTGGTGCCACCTGTGCCTGCTGATGTTTTGAAATGAACTCGTAACGCGTCCCTCCGACCCACGATTATTGACTAGTGTGCATTTGGTCAACAGTAAAGCTTCGTTAGCCTGCTGCCGCGGCTCGAGGATCTAGTTTGACTTTTACCACGAATTTATATATATATATCTGTTGACAATGAAAAATTAGTTGATTTAGGTTATTTAATTCGTCGCTTGCGGGAGAGAGTCCGGAGGGAGCAGTTACTTTTTATATTGCACATAAGATGTATTTTCAAAAGTTGTTTAGCGCGAGTCGTTTTCCAGTGACACGACCACGAACATGACCGCAAGAGCACAAGCTTTCGCGACAAAATAGTTACTCATATTATTTATACTACTGAGGTAACACAGTTTTATTGGATAAATTTTTTGCCTAATAAAATCATGGGATGTGCAATTTATTCAACTAATCATCACCAGTACGGCGAGCCCTATAACTAAAACAAAGCCCAGAAATAAATAGCGACAGCCGAAATTCACGATGCTCAAAACTCAACTCTTAAGCGATTCCGAATAATCCGCAGAAGCCTGCAGGCCGAGAAAATCGAAATTCCTCTTGCGGTAGGTATATTCTCCGCCGCTCATACCCTGCGCACGACGAGACTTTTCGCTACATTTCTTTTATATCCTGCATCCTCCCTGCATCTCCCCCCCCATTCCTCCGCATGTACAAACAGTCTTTCTGCCCGCGTTCCTCCGCGTCGAAAGTAGGTATATATATATAAGTACGGGTTCAGTTGCATGCGCGCACGGTGCTCGCGGGCCCATGACCGTTCGGAAATGAAAACGCCGCGAGACGGTACATATATAAGGTATACAGTATAGAGTCTGAGGCCCTCCCGGGGGAATCCCCAAGATTGGCATACCTCTTCGATACGCTTTCGCCTACTCCCCGCGTCCCTCCCTATCTCTATAGATCTCTACTTCCATATACGGCTTCTCTCTCTCTCTCTCTCTCTCTCCATACGTATATGTACTGGTTTTCTCTCCTGCCTCTTTGAGAGACTGACACGATGTGATGTGTTCCCCGGGAAAAAGGCCGAAGTGGCGTCTGTTGTCTTTCTTACTTTCTTTCTTTCCTTCCTTTCGCTCGTATATTTTTTTTTCTTCCCCCGATCCTCTCAGCCTATGTAGCGCAAAGCAGTCTCACGTGTATCGAGTATATACTCGAGTGCGGGTTCTTGCCTCGGAGCCCGCACGTGTTGGGATATTGCATAATAGCGAGGCTGTGATGTGACTGCTGCTATCTGCGCGCGTGTGGGGAAAGCTTGACTATATATAGAGTATAATTCGTCTTGTTGTGTGCGCATCAGGGTGATAACAGGAGAAAGATATAGACTTGGGTCGGAATGTATATGGTGGACTATACGTATGCGGATTTTTCTCCAAATGGTTGAGCTGAGGGTAAGCAGAGGGTAATGTACCAAGAAGTATAGTATTAAGTATGCTTTCTCCTCCTCTCTCTCTCTCTCTCTCTCTCTCTCTCTCTCTCTCTCTCTCCCTTTAATTTGAAAAGTGAAAATTCACTATCAAATCAGTGCAAACTCGGCCGCTCAACGAAAATATTAGTGTCTTTTCACTGTTTTTCGCAGTGAGAGTTATAAAAGGTCATTATGGATAAATCAGTGCATATACACTAATTTTCGGAAGGAGGTCCTCTAGTTTTCACTATTTAACATTCAGAGAGCGTGTAGTTCCTTATCAGTAATTAAGACATATAGTTTGTTATGTCTATTTAGTCTCATACAAATGATACAAATTTCAAATTCGAGATCACTAGTATTTGGAATGATATGGAATACTCCAATTGCATTCTCTTATCGATTCTAAATCAAATGGTATAGAAGCGACTCTTATAATATATATCAATATTTTGCACCACTAAAAGCGTCCAAATGCCACGCACGAGATTTCATAAAGATATATACAGTCCTGATGGTTAATAATTTCCAATTTTCCAAATACATAGTATTACATAAATCACGTACGTCACTTTTTCATTTGCAGAGAGATGAACAATAAGTGAAAATAATGGAGTACGACATGTTCCAGGTACCGCCAGCCGAGCGAGTCAAAAATAGTCTCAACAATTCCATTATCCACCGCACGGCGGCTGAATGTATATCGCAAATTCATTGTAATCTCGAGACAATTATAAGCGTGATAGATCACGAAGCTTCATAATATAGGAGTGCATCAGCCACACTCTACACGCGTCCCTCCCCTCTCTGGTCTACCGCAGTCCGGTCAGCTGTACACCCACTCGCGAGTGATGAGACGTCGTCGTTTATATATATATATACATATAGAAGGCACATAGAATCACATGTACGCAGCGAGACGCTGTAGAGCATCGCGTTGTTGCCGTTGAGTTTGATCGATGGGCGACGCAGGGCCTGCGAGCTTCGCTCGTCGCGACAAAAGAGCACACAAGGAGAGGAGACGAATTCGAGCTCTGCCGCTCCGATGAGATGTCCGAGTGCGTTGAGTCAATCGTTGCATGACCGATAGCGACTGCGATAGCCTTCTCGATTTCTCGATCCTTACGATGCCGCGCGGAGCTTCTTGTGGTTACGCTCTTTCGCGCCCGCCGCGCCCTCGATGTTACGGACTATTTCACCCATTCATTTTCTATATGTACATGTACTCTATCACCGAACCGAGCGGTGCTTATCTGCTTTATCCGAGGTCGTAGTTGTCCCCCCAGCGCAGTTGCTTATTTGTTGAAATACTAGTTTCGTTGTTCACACACACACACGCACACACACACGCACGCACACACACGCACACACAGCAGAGTGCAAGAATATAATATATTAAGATACAACGTGTATGTAGATGAAGTGAATATAGAGAATATACATGGATACCTTTCAATTCAGTATGCGACATTTTTTCTTGGTATACATACTTCTTTCTTTCACTACTTTCTTGCATTGGAATATTTGCTTTCTTTGCCTTTTGATCTGCTCATTGTGAAAAGTGAATCGCTTCACATAAAAAGTCGCGTCTTTCGCACATTGTACTAAAAAAAATATTTTTATTCTAAATTTCTATCAGATTTATGCTTTAAAATTATAAGACAAATCGAGTACAATAATGACAGAAAAGTAGAAATGTATATATGTGTGAAAGTGTATGTTTGTGTGTGTGTGTGTGTGTGTGTGTGTGTGTGTGACCATCTCGCACTAAAGTACTGCAGATTACACTGTAATAAAAGAAAAATTCGTCTTGTAAAAGGAGGAGTGATGAGGAGAAGACGGAGGGTTATTAAAGCCGTTAATGTTGTACGTCGAAGGAACAATTAAAATCCATTGGAAAACTGCACTAACTTTTCTTGGAGACGGCGCGCCTCTATTCGTGTGTGTGACGTGTGTGTGAGTCGAGGGGTCGATCGAATATAGCTTCAGGAAAGGTAGATTTTTAAGGCATAACTTCTATGTACCGTTGGCGCGAGCGAGAGTGACCGAACGGAGACGACGATCATAATCATCGGGATTTTACGTCAAAACAAAACGCGCGAGACGAAGGCTGGGGTGGTAGTGGGGTGGGGGGTGAGGAGTTGGTAGAGACGAACTTATTAAAGTGCTTCGGAAGCGCTCGACGAGAAAAATCTGTCACTGAGTGGTGAAAACGACTTCTATAAAGTGTATAACTCGATCGACTTTTATATATAAGGTGTAGTCGCTGTATACCTTGAAAGTTTTTCAAATCGTTCGAAATTGAAGCGCTTTTTATTATTTCAAATTTTTCAATGTCACACAGCTTATATAGGCTATACTTTAATAGATAATTATATACTAATGAAATATGTAAGTATATTTTTTTAAACTTATCAATGTTTTTTATTTTATTAAAAGACTATTTTGATTTTCCGATTGTTTTTGAAGTCCTATATCGGCTATACACTACATTGTAATAACCGCCCTATTTGAGATGTGAAATAGTGGACCTTGATGTAATATGCATTGATGTGTAGCTCTATTGATAGGTAGATTTTTTTTTTCTATATATTATTTAACGTCGCTCTATTTTATGCTTCCACTTGGTGCCAATCACCGACGGAGGTCTTCGGTGTGTTTGTAAACAATGGTACATGTATAATATTTTACGGATGTGCTTGTTTGTCGATCGACCCAGACTTAGGCTCGAAACCGTGGCATCCCTGCTCGATCCCTGCACTACGAGCCCATTATCGTTCTGCCGACTGAACCACCGTAGGCCTCTATATATATATAGGTAGAAATAAATTTTTTTTACATACTCGCGCAATAGATTTCTCTCTCGCAAAAGTACACGAAAAAGCATCGACGTATAGTTTACAGCATCATGAATCTTTCGCAAGCCACCGCACAATTCCTTAGCGCCCACATACACACACACGCGTATATCGGAAAAAGCCACGGACGATTCTCATCTCGGGTCACGAAGCCGTAGTAGTAGTCGTCGCGCTGATTATCTCCCGATTAGTCAACGTTTCTCCAGCGCGAATTACTTATTGCGCTTACTCCCGCGAACTATGGGCCGAGAGGCCCCACGTCCAGACTATTATTCGCTCGGCCGGGTATTTTCCACCACGTTTTACCATCACTCTCTCTCTCTCTCTCTCCCTCTCGCTGCTGCTACTATACTAGCGCTATCTTTTCTCGTGCGTTACATGCACGTTGCGCTTATCGTGCTCACGAACTACCCTCGACTATAGTTGCCAGCCGTATAATACTTTTATTTTTATACGCTTCGATGTAACGCATATTTTATTTTAACGCGCGTTATCCTACGCTGTGTTGCTTCATAATCATTCCAGTCTATATCGGTGCGACTTTATTTGTTTCCAAAATTCATTGTCAATTCATTAATATATAGGAATATGTTCAAATTTCGAATTTCGTGTATCAAGTGCAATATGTTGATTATTACAATTCGTCACTAAACCATCGTTTGTCGCTTGAAATGATAGCCCTTTTATTTAACTACTATAAATTTTTCCATAAGCAAGACTTAAAGATATAGTAAGACTGAAATTAAAAAAGTGTATGATATATCGAATCGATTGACACCCCACGCGCAAATATTTCCCACTTCATCTGAGCGGGGCACACCTCGACCAAAGTCACGTACCTCGGTGGCATTATTCTCGCGTACGGCCGCGCGCTCGCGCTCCATTAAAAGTTCGATGGCCGAATCGTTCGTCCGGAAAGTCGGAAAAAAAGGAGAGAGCGAGAGAGAGAGTGATAGAGAAAGAGAGAGAGAGAGAGAGAGAGAGAGAGAGA
>UELU01121637.1:0-10484 GCA_900490025.1 Megastigmus dorsalis | reverse complement strand
AGAGAGAGGGGGGGGGGGAGAGTGAGAGAGAAAAGAAAGGAGAAAGAGGCGGACATTGAGCAATGGAACGAGAAAAGCAGAAAAACAAGTTTGTAAAGCAGACTCGGCGCGCTTGGCGTTCCGACTAAAATCCGCGCGGCGTACAATATAATTCCCCCCGCGGAAATAACTCGAATTTTCTCTGTGCGCAGACACGATTTCACTCCCCCCCCCCCCCCCCCCCTTTGGAAAAATAAAATCTCTTTTTATATATATCTCTCTCTCTCTCTCGCTGCCTCTCGCTGCCTCTGGCAGAAAAAAAAGTTAGTTGGAGGTAACAAAAAAATTACAGCGAAAGGGTATATTGTATCGAAAGAGAGTGAGGGAGAGAAAGGTATACCGCAATAGAAAGCGCAGCGCGTGTGTCGAAATGCACCCTTTTCAACTACGCGCCAAAAGTCTCTCTCTCACTCTCTCGGTTAAATTCGCGCGAAACGCTTCGGCTCCGACTCTATTTCGGCTTTGTTCACCGCTGCAGATTTCGGGATTAGTTCGCTATAGAGAAATTCTAGCGGTCGGGTCATTGTTTCGTCTACACACGTCGCTCAGACACCCTCGACGTGTTACACTGATTCGTTACTTTACTGCGAATAATTAATGCATCGGCGCGTGGGACTGGATATTTGAGGTAATCACCTTTTCATATATACTCTCTCGAACTACCGAGGCTTGATATTTTCCTATACGTGAAGTCCCAAAATTTACTCCAACTTTTATTAGTATATGTGACATTTTTCTATATATATTTGCAGACTTATGTATACATTTTAGGGTGAATTTAGGACCAATATTAGAACTGTTTCAATACATTTCAATTTAAAAAAATTTAGCTGCTTGAAAAATGTGTTTAAATAGGTTAAAGTTCAATTACTTAATGGTTGGACCGGACCAACGATAACGACCGCCTGATGAAATCCTAGATAGATTTGATAGCGTGGTTGCGACTCGTCGAACAAAGTGGGGAATCGGGAAACGATCGTGGTAAAAAAGTAAACGGGGGCTCTCACTCGCGTTTGAAACAATAACGAACTATTAAAAGGTCTAGAAAAATTGTGTGTGTGCGTGTGTGTGTGTGTGTGTGTGTGTGTGTGTGTGTGTGTATGTGTGCGTTTCAAGCGCATGTGTCAAGCAGCGACGGCTTGAATCACGTCTCACCAGTTGCTCCTGGTTAGGTCGCGAGTGTAGTGTGGCAAAAAGATAATTCATCGGGCATTTTTGTAAGAAGTGCGACTGCGCTCGTGAATCGGACGGATATGCCCTCGGATATGCCCACATCCGTCCGTAATACGAGGATTCCCGAGGTCGCGAACTCACTCTTCTTATCGTTTCGCGGATAAAGTATTCAGGGCCGTAAACTATAAGGCGCGAACGGATGCACGCAAACAGTATAATCTATATTATATGCTGCGTATACAGCTGTATAATCCTTAATATTGAGCCAACGCAATCGTTAGGATCGCAATAGCTATAGAATTATTTGGAAAGGGGAAAAAGAAAAATCAGCTGCGATCCAGTAGGTGATGGGCAATTAAATTACGCGAGGCACGCAATTTTAGCTAGAATATTTCGAAATTCGAAGCAGTTTGACGTGTAATATACTGCAAGCATATCCGCGGGTAGCGCGTCGCGTACTATAACAGCGCGCCACGCATTATGTGCATCTTCCTAGAACGATGGCGAGCTATAGTTTCGATACTCTCTGGGTGTTAAGCTCCTGCTGTAATTATGTGTCGTTATACCGCCGGTATACGAGTACTTGTGAACGATGCGAGCTTTAAGGACTTTGCGGGTGTTAATATATACGTATTGGTGTGCCACCAGCCCAGGCAGCTTCATCCGAGATATTTGTTGCTGAAATGCATAAATCAGTCATGAATTGTTTAGCGGGAAGCTATAAAATATGGAAACTTACCAGTGTGCGCGGTAGATTAATTTTTAATCGCAGCGAAAAACTCCTGCTGACTACAGTAAATATTTGTCGAACGTATAATACTAATTTGGCCTTGTGCCCGTGTTTATATAATAACAAATTATATATTTTAATGAATAATAATAATCAGGTCAAAGCGGTGAGTTACTAACTTTTTTTTTTTTAATATTCGGCACTAATTTCTCTATGCAGTGTCCGGAAAAATGGCAAAACATATACCGTATAATATTTCATACATTATAACTTAAATCAACGGCTGATTAACTCTCCAAAAAGCTCATTTTGCCTCAAAAGCTGCAGTACACACGCGGGCGCACACGAATTGAAATGGCATCTCTCGCTCGCGAGCAGGCGACTCTCCCCTCGAACATCCTATATATAATTTAACAAATAACGCACGGGGCCGCATTATGAAATCCCGCGCATATACTTTCCTACTCGAGCGCGCGGGGTCGAAATTAATTTTCAACTTTTAATAGAACCAAGAGCGAGAGAGAGCGAGAGAGAGCGAGAGAGAGAGAGGCGGGGTGGAGGTTGTTGGTTGGGGGCGGTATACGGTCAGCTTTTGACTGACCTTCGCTCGAGCACCTGATTAAATTATCGAGAGAACTTCGCCGACTATATGTACGTCCCGGTACTTTGACCGCGCGCGAGTCTGGATATATACAGTATTTTGGACCCGATGAAACGGTTTCTGAGCAGGAGAGTTTAATTACACGGGGGCCCCGCGAGCGCCAAGCGCGCGTATAATTGTACGTAAATTGTTCATCGCGAAAGTGGAATATGATTTTGGACTTGCGCGAGTTGAGCGCGCGCGAAAGTATGTTAGTCCTGTGCGCGCGCGCAAACGCAAGCGCTCAGCAATTAATGCGCCTTTCATATGATGATAAATTCTCGACTAATTTTCACCCACTCGAAATATAAGGCTATGCGTTTTTACTCCTCGCACAAGCGCTTTCATGTCACTCGGCCCTCGAATCTTTCTACTTTATTTCAAATGCATTATTATATTAGCTTAAATGGAAATGTGTATTTTGTGTCTGTACGGGTTAATTATTACAACAGAGATATTAAAAATTGAAGGAGGACACCCTTGAAAGAATTATACAGAATCTATAATTTTATCATTACTTAATGTGTACAGTTAGCTTTGCTTTAATTTATACTTTCATGTTTCGTGATTCCTTAAGGACATGATAGAGATGATATTTCCACGATATCCAATCATATACAATTTTAAGAATAAAATATTTTTCATCGAATTCAATAGAAGCTTCACAAGCAGTGGAAGTTATTAATTCTTGTAAAATGTTATAATGAGAAAGGTAATAACAAAAATTTTCGTGTTAATGCTAACGCGACTACGTTATAATTATATAATTATAAAATATATTCTATATATATTTTGTATACTAAGTAAGTGAATACACATTGCTTCTTTTCCCGCGGCCAGAACCCCCACTTTTACGACTGTTACATTAGTCGCAGAAACTTCGATTTCACATTACGACGTCATTTTGAGGTTAAGTGTTGCGAGAGTTATCGTCAGAAGACGTAAAAGTACGCAGTAATAAACTGAGAAGTACGTAGAACATTTCCCCGTATGCGACCGGCGAGCAGTAAACCTTGATTAAAAAATGTAATAAAACGTTCAATTATTTTTATTGCTGTGGCGAGAGGCTGCGGTCGAAATAAACAAAGAGCTTAGATTGGAATATATGCAAATATACATATATATATATCAATTCACGCACGCCGTGCTCGTCATATTTTCGATATGTAAAAACTCTTCCATATACTTGTTTTTGAGACCTCCTTCTTGAATCTCCGCTCGAATTCATTGGAACATAGTTGATTTGGTATTTCTGTGATAGAAAAAGCTTGGCAATCTTTCTCCGGATAATCACCGCAGGTCTTGAGGTCGTGGTAGCTATAGACGCTTAATCATTTTGTGAAAATGAAGTGAAAAAGGGATACGACTGATGCGCTGCGATGACCATAATGCAAATGATTAGTATAGCTCATTGGGTACAGGTAAGCGGGCTTGGACAAGTCGATATCCAACGGCTGCACATTGTACATGCAAAAGAACGTTTGAGTTCCTAATAGTGTTGCTAAGTAGAATTGCTGTGATAATATTATAATTCGATTAATGGTAATACACAGGTGTATAGTCAAAGTCAGCACAATGCGGTGTACACGACAAATGCAGGGCGAGTTCGGTTTCAATTTCGTCAAAATGCAGATTATCAGTGTGACGAGGGAAACGTATACTGATAGCCAAAAGCACTTAATACGGTAAACTTCCCAGTATTCAAACAACCTTTCCCTTCATTATATTTTCTAAATACAACCTTTTAAGGGTAAATAAACTGTAAAAATTTAAGTATTAAAATACCACTTATCGCACCTATATGCTAAACTTCCTGATGCCTATATTTAAGGTTTTAATATATAGTTTTCTTTACACCGAGTAAAGGATTTAGTTTTATAGATCCATACTTAACCTCGTTCTTAACAGTATAAATGTAAGAATAATAATCTGAATTAGTTGACAACATATTATATAAGTGCATTAATTAATTAAGTAACAATATCTTCTATATATATGTACCCCAGCAGAGTACGCGTATCTCTTCATCGACAAGTTCATTCATCGCAAAAATCATCGCGGCAGCGCACCGTGCACCAGTCGCTATACTCTCAGCCAATATGAACTTAAAAAGCACTCAAAAACTCATCGAGATTATGCAGGAAAAGCATCAGAGATCAAGGCGTGTATGCATGATAACCGTTTGATTATTTGCTTAGATGCGGGACTCCCGCAAGTACATATTGGCGTACATATTAACAAGTAAAGGAATATTGTGCGTGCGGTAAAAGCATCCTCGAGTTGTAGTAGTAGAGTGCGTCGTTGTATTTGTGCTTGCTCCCCCTCCCTGATTAAAAAAGACACCGGCAATTGCGAGGAGGCGGTGTAAAGGCAGACAGTCAGTCAGACAGATAGAGAGAGAGAGAGAGAGAGAGAGAGATGTGTTTATTTGCATACAGATACCAAATTAAGTAGTAATAATACATTTTTTTTACAGAGCATGAAAGACAGTCTTTGTTTTCATTATTCTATATAAGATATTGCACTTACTTACTATCGACGATATCACATATGTTAAAATTTAATACAAAAATTAGTTAATACAAAATCGGTCTTCAAATTATTTAACAAGTAATATCACAGAGCTTCTTATCTTAACATACAAACAAACAAGGTAAATCAAGCGGTCTATCAGTCAATTGTACTCTAAAATTAAAACATTTACTCATTTCACAATGAATACACTAACACAATTAAAAACGATGTATACGGGACAAAACAGAATAAATTAACATAAAGAAAACCCATCCGTCTGTCCCCTGTGTGGGTAAAGTCTATTTTATATTTGATGCACTAAGATCACAGGCTTCGCCTCTGGAAGACTATAGGAATAGCGAAAGAGAGAGAGAGAGAGAGAGAGAGAGAGAGAGAGAGAGAGAAGGTGAGATCTTTTCAGCGATCCATAACGAGTATATTACTATGTAGTTCTCGAGTGGCGTTCTGCGCGATTTCCTCCCTTTAAGGCCCTTTCTTTCTCCTCTCAAAGCTCCTTTTTACGACTGGATATTTCCAAGTTAAGAGCTCGCATTATCTGCGTCAAGGGACTCTCCTGTGCTTTGTCTTCCTATGCATGCATTCAAATAAGGACATATAATGCATCGATTCGGCCTCCTACGCATATAACGTATTATTGTTCAATCTGTATAGTTGATTTACTGGGGGAAAACGCGAGTGTATGTTATACAACTGGCTTTTTCTCTCTCAAGAAAGTGTACATATCCGAGGAGGAATTACAGGGGCCAAATGTGGACTGACGTTCAGCGTCGAGTTTCCCCGTCATATCTCCGCCCTCGCGCCCGCGCTAACCGCCAAGTTATTGAATTAGCCGCAGTCGCGCTCGAGCTAAAAAGTATATAGGAAAGAGGGTGGATGCCGCTGATAACCGGCTTTTTCTTCTCTTTCCCACTTTCTAGCCACGCGCCCCGACTTTTATTTTCCCTTCTCTCTCTCTCTCTCTCTCTCTCTCTCTCTCCGCCTAGACGCCGAATTCCTCGTTCGAGCCTCGAAGCACGTCTCGCATTATTGCCGAGACCCTTTATATATATATATATATTTTTTTTTCTCCCGCCTCCTTCCCCGATCTCTTTCTCGTATTTTTCTTCGATTTTTCTTTCTCCTCGGTGCTCCGTATTTTATTTCGCTATAGTGAGCTTTTTTTCGTAGCTCCCACTTGCTTGTCGGCGTAACAAGACAAAGTTTATACTCGATACTTATAATTGCATCTCTGTTTGTGTTTCAAGCGCACGGCACTGATGGTACCAAGCGAAAGATTATTACTAACTCGGTGGACGTGCTAAAGTTATAATTGAAATTTTAAATTTCCCGCTCTACATGTTTACCGACAGTGAAATAAATAATTCGTATTAATTAAAAAAAAATACTTTAAATTATACAAATCTCGAATGCAGGTGCACTTCGTCTAATGAATTTATTATCTATCAACTCGTAAATTTTTAAATAAATATTTCAATGGCATATACGAAAATTCTCGATTCAAAATGAGCGAATTTTTGTCGAAACAAGGATTTTTGAAGGTGTCATTAGAATATATTCACTTGAACCTTTGCCAGATGATGGATAATTCTTAGACAAAGTGCACCTGTATTTGGAATTTGTATAATTTCAAGTGATTTATTTAGTGATAACTAATTATTCAGAATCCGGTCGGTAAAGTAGTATAGTGGTAACGGTAGGTCTTTGACAGCCCGTTTAAAGTTGAACGTAGGTATATTTTGTAACTTTATAAGCTAGTTTTTTTTTGTCTTTCATGTTTTACGAAATTCAATCAATTTGGAGTCGAACTTTTAAATATCTGAAAAACAATCATAAAATACATTTAGATGCTAATGAATAATTTAAAGAATTTCCTTTGGCTAATAGTCATATTTTAGATTATAAATGATTTACTTTTCCTTCAGAAATACTATTATTTTACTCCTGACTTTTATTTAAATAATAATCCCAGACGATAATGTAAATTAAATCCATTGCAAAGTAATAACTGTGGCGTCTAAATCAATATTAAAATGGAAAAAACCGGAATGTCGAGAGTATGAATATAGTTGTTTTTCAGAAAATGGCTTAACTCGTAATGCGTCTGTATCACCTCACCGAGTATCTCCCCTTTAAGGAAACGTTCGTCGACGCAATTTTCGTTTGATATACACGCACGCACAATAGCAAAGTGTATGTACAACTGTATACGTATGCGAGAGAGAGAAAGAGAGAGAGAGAGAGAGAGAGAGAGAGAGAGAGAGAGAGAGAGAGAATTTTTCTCGGCTTATTGAAGGAAAGCGCCGCCGGCAAATATTGCAAAGAAATATAGTGGGCGCGCCGGTGAGCTTTTATCCACGTATAATGCACAAATCACGGCACGAACAAGTTATACAGCGATGGTGTGCGACTACTGCCGGAGGAAAAAGCATATATACGAGGTGACAGCTTTCTTTGCCTTATACGAAACGCGGGCGCGGTTATCGTGTTTGTCCATATATAATATAAACGTATAGAGCCCGATAAAAACGTGTGTGTCGTTATTTATCTAGCATTTGTTCACAATTTTTCACCGATATTTCATTCAAAGCAACTTCCTTTTCTATATAGTTATTATATTGAATCCGATAAGACATGGAACTAGCATAGTTTTATTATATCACTTCTATAATGTAATAATCCTTTGCTTTAAATACTTCTATTCTAATACACCGGATTATACTGCTTCTCTATACTTGTAAACAAAAATAAAAATAAACTGTAAAAAAATGTAAATAAATTGTGAAAACTCTTGAAGTATTGATAAATATTAAAAGCAGCGATTACAACATTGTTATTCAATAAAATCAAAAAGTGTTCCCCACGTGAAAAACGAGAAAGGACAAAATGAAATGAAATGAATCCCGGGATTGCAGCTTGGACTCATCAGTAAGGAAATGTCTATAGAATCTCTAATCGAGTAAACGAAACGAACACAATCTCTATGTATAAGAGCCCACAGCACCGAATCGTAGCCAAAGCTTCGGATATATAATGTATAAGGCCGCGAGCTCAATTTTAAACTGACAAAATATACAGCAATAGAACCAAGGAAGAAAATAAAAAAAATGGGAAAAAAATTACGCAACCTATGTGAAAAGAGAAAGTTATAGAAGGGAAGAATGATGGAGAAGACGGGCATAGGGCCGCGCGCGGTGTTTCATGTCTGAAATATTCAGTGAATGTATCGATTTCCCGCAGAGTAGGTATTCGGCGATGGGGTCTCAAGGAATTTAATAATCCAGCATCGGAAACTTTCCGTGTGGTGTGGTCCCTTCTTTGGGCTATACGTGAGCGCGCGCTCGCAAGCAAGCAAGCAAGCGGATAGGTGCAAGCTATATTCTCTCCCTCGTCTGCCTGTGTCTAAGTGTCTCTCCGTATGCGCCTTTCCTAGAATCAATATATAGTTTTTAAATAAAATAAATTTCCAGAAGAACGAGCTGACGAGCTGGTGGAGAGGAAACGAGGCGGTTATTTTTACCAAGTGCCAACGGGATAAAATTCGACCCCCCTGGCTTTTATGGCGATGCTTATACCGATGTTCTCACATCAGTTGGTTGATTCTTTAAGCTATAGGCACTGAAAAATTATAATAAATGTATTTATCTGGCTTTATTTATATTTTCAATCTCCGCCATCATCACCGATCAGACGATCGTCAGCGGAAGAGGAACGCCAATAAATACTTACTGCCCTTGTATTGGGAATATGTTTACATCAAGATGGGGAAAATCTGCCCGCGATCACCGGTACCACTTTACCTTATAGCTTATTAAATAAAGTTGCAATTTATTAATCCAACGATCCTCACCACTTCCTCGTTTGGATTAATTTTCCGGAGAGACGGACGATATAGATTCCACCCACAGAGAGAGATTGATAGATAGATAGATATTTGTTTATTTTAAATATTTACAAAAAAAGTATAACATACATAATTACACATATTTTCCTTTAAAATTACAATAAGATTACATTGAGTCAAGATTATCATTATTGCACTTACTGTGATATCACAGATTCGCTTACTCAAATATATTATACTATTTACAAATCAATCTTAAATATTGCACGAACCTATTACTAATATCACAGCGCGACTCATAAAATACGAATAAACAGAAGTTACAGAATCAGTCGATATCTATCATATAACAATACATTTAAAAATAAAAGTCAATCATTCACTCTATACTCATTCATTCGTCGACACACTCACGCTAATAAATACACCCACACTTTAAAATCAATGTATAGGGGACATAACGAAATAAGTTAACATACAGCTCATTCGATTGCCCCTAGTGTGACGTGTAAGTCATTAAATTTATAACTATAACTACAATCCATGCATATTGCAGACCGAGATCACAGGCTCCGTCCCTGGATGACTAGGCATCAAGGTCGAGAAGGTGTTTAAGTACCGCCGTCTTGAATCCGCGCAAAGATGGAATGTTGCGCAGATTGGCTGGGAGAGAGTTCCAGAAGCACGTACAATGGACCTGGAAAGATCTCATACCAGTTTCCGTGCGCACTCCTGGCACCGAGAGTTCCTGTGCATCACCCCTGCTAGAGCACGTGGGATGGTGTTTTTGGAAAAAAGCCGCTAAATAACCTGGTTCATTTAGTCGGAGAATTTTATACATTAAAATGACGGCGAAATACATCCTCCGACTGTCAACGCGCAACCATCCCAGCTGCCTTCTATAGGGGGTGATGTACTCATCCCTCCTGACACCGTAGATAAATCGCACACATGTGTTGTTCAGTCTCTGTAGTCTAGTTCTTTGTTCGCCGGACGCGTCAAGACACACTACAGCGCAATGATCAAGATGGGATAAGACTAGAGCTTCAACCAGCCTTCTGCGTAATACCTGATCGGTGGTACATGCTCTTATAAACCATAGGCTATAAAGGGCTTTATTTACTTTTCTCGTTATAGCATCAACCTGCGGCTTTCAAGTTAATTTTCTATCTAATGTAACACCGAGGCTCACGACGGCGTCGGAAAACGGCACGAGCGCTCCGCCCCCCATGCCAACGTCTGGCAGTCCCATTTTAACTAAATCATTAACATATTTGTTAGAACCAAATAAAATCGCTTTGGTCTTGCCAGCATTGAGACGGAGGGACAAGCGCTCGGCCCACATCGACACCAATCGTGCCGCATCAGACCGACGAGCTATGCCCTCCAGAAGTTCACCTGCAGGTACCTGCAGGTAAACCTGGAGGTCATTGGCATATAAAATGTGCTTGACCGTCCCACGATGAAAGAGGTCTTTAAGGTCATTGATATAGAGACTGAAGAGCAAAGGCCCGAGGACCGACCCC
>UELU01121633.1:0-28444 GCA_900490025.1 Megastigmus dorsalis | reverse complement strand
TCCTCTACCCTCACCCCCCCGCATGACACCATAGACCCTCCTTAACAGCTACAATGGCATTCTCGTATCGGTATCCATATCGCTTGGAGTGACTACATGAGCCACAGCGAAAAAAAAAACACAAATTTTCGAGTATACCTCCGATGCAGAGATGCACAATCACCTCTCTGCCCCACGTTATCGGTACATTTAGTAACGAAAAGCGCGTTAAACAAATTTCCCTACGAGCACATTGCCACGCGATTAAGCGAAATAAAAGAATTCGAATCCGAGAAATGGAGGTCGCACATGAGCGAGACTGCGGCGGAATAGAAGAAGAAAAAGAATAGGACGAAGAGGACTGCACGCGAGGAGCGCAGAAAGGAAAAAGATATTGCAGTGCATTCCGTCGGTGCATAATGAGCTGGAAAATTTCGAGGGTGGCTCGGGGAAATATTCAGCGCCAACCGAGCCTGGAATCTCAGTATCGTCCGAGCGTCACGAGCGGAATGTTTGCCCCTTTATGCTGCATTTTCTTCTCCCTCCAGCTTCTGCCATCTTATATCCCCCTCTCACTCTCTCTCACTCTCTCGTCGTTTCTCATATAATACCAGAAGCAGCGGCACGCGTTCTTATATTGCTTCGCACGGGCGTCGATATATAAAGCTGCCTCTTCTTCTGTCTTTCGGGATTTCTCTCGTTCGGGGCGTTTATGAAAATTGTGGTACTTCGATGCTCCTGCAGGTATACGAGGAGTAAAGGCACACGAAAGGAGAGCTTTCTTCTTTCGTCTCTCTCACGTTTTATCACGACTTTAAAAAGCTACGCGCGGATATCGTCTCGCTAATTTATTATACCAGTCCGTGACTTTCTAAAATGCTTTTAATGTTTTGTGCGCTTATCTTGACGAGATAATAAGCTCTCGAGGAGCGAACCTGTGAACTGAAAAATCCGCGCACGGTTTAATTACTGCAGGGTTTAATTTACCGGTGAAGTCGTTACGCAAGAAAGTTAAATAAGAACTGCGCCTCTTCTTTCTTTCGTACATCGTTCGACGATTCTTATACATTTTTTCTAATTTAAAACGAGTGTATACATAAATTCTACTGAGCTCTTCTCGACATTTATTATACAAGAATATTACGCTACAAATCAAGTTTCACGCGCGCACTTCAGCAGCTCCAAAAGTCTACACATATACCACGGGACTCTTAAACACTATAACTTGTAATCAAACTTACAGCGGACCGTTTATCAATAAAAATTTATCCTTCGCAAGATAACGATTGCAGGGAAGACGCAGTAAAAGATCTTACATCCCACGGTCGTCGCTTTGATCGAGCCTCCTCTCCCTCCCGAAAACGCGCTAATTAACCGAGGAATTATACTATCCGCCGAAGAGACGTGCCATAAAAAGGCGCAGCAACGCCGAAACTCGACCTTTTATCGCTTTACGATTCGACCGCGAATTTTTCGCCTTATACACAATTTGGCCTCGTCTCATTTTTGACATACAGCACCAAGTTATACCGTATAAGAGTATCCGTGGAGTGTGAGAGACGAGAGAGTCAGAGAGGGAGAGAGAGAGAGAGGGAGAAGAAAGGGCCGGGGTAGCGAGTGAGAGAAAGCGGGAGGCTCGGCGATATCCGGCTTTGGAAGCTGCAACGACGTCAGCTTTTTATGGGACTGTTAAGGGTTAACTACGACTGCCTGCAACGACCCTTTACCGGCCCCTGCAGCTGATATCCTACGGGCGTCGACGTCCCTATATACTCCTCCTCCTCTCTCTCTCTCTCTCTCTCTCTCTCTCTCTCTCTCTCTCTCTCTCTCTGTGCGTGTATACATATAGAGGAACACACCAGGGCTCGGTTTTCTTCTTGCGCCGGTGAGCGTAGTGCGGGCGTCAAACGTCCTTCCTCCTCTTCCTCGACGCGGCAAAGTTGGGAGCGAGCAAGGGGAGAGGGGGGAGAGGGGAGGTATATAACGTCGGCCTCGTTTATGGCACGAAGATAAACGATCCGCGCTAGAATTGTCTTTAAAATAAATCCCTCGCCGGCCTAAAGCCATGCTATATAGCCCTTTCTCTCTCACTCTCACCTCCCTCGTCGACTACTCCCTTTTTTCTTCGCTCGCACGCGCTTCTTCTTCTCCTTATTTTTCGCGAGCGTGCAAGCGTGTGTATACGTATATACCGGTGAGTAGCGTATTCTATATATATATATATAAGCGCGAGCGACGCGCATCTTTTTTTATCGCTCTCTCGCCGCCGCGCGCAACCCACGAAGAATGGAGCGAGCAAGCGAGCGAGCGACAGACGACAAGCTGACAATAAGAAATTAATGAAAGTTGGATGGCTTCTTTATTAAGGACAAATTTTTTCCGCGCTTCTTCTGCTGCCCGTTTTTTTTTCTTTTTTCTTTTTTATACGAGACTATACGTGTCCTTGTATTAGGTGTGTGTAAAGTTTAATGAAAGGGCTTTATGTCGCTTTTCAGGGCGACTGCTCGGCTTTTTTCCCTTTTCCTCGCTTCGCTTTTTTTCTCCTCTTTCAGCCGTTTTTTTATGCGTTATCGCGCGATTTGGAGGATGATGAGAAAGTATACGTTTTACGAAAATAAATGATGTGAACTCGTTTGCTACGGTCCGGATTTTTTAACTTTGCAGATCCACATAATATTTAAATGCTCTTTGAATCTACATTTCTGCATCAAAGTCGACAATTGCTTTTGCAAACATCTCTCCTGCGACAATCTTTTCCCCTGAATTATTGCGCATTCGAATTCCGCGTATATACACAACTCCCACAAAGATCTAGAGAGCAGCGACAGAAGCGTAAAAAAAACCCAAGGGAACGACTATCTGCAAAGATTCTTTTTTCTCTCCCAACGACAATGAAATTCAAATCACTCTGTCTCTCCTGCAAAAGAAGCGCAAGGATCGTTGGCTCGCTCTCGCTATCTCCATCGCTGTCAGGTGCACGCAACAACAACAAAAAAGAAAAGACGAAGAAGCGAGGACGAGATATATCCCAGGATGACGGAGCGCCGTTCGGGTAAAAATCGCGAGCGAGCGTCATATAAAGAGCGCTTCCAATACATCAGGCCGACACGCGGAAGCAGCTCGCTCGAGTCCCATAAAATGAGGAGGAGGACTACGACGTCGACGATGACGACCTTGAACCTGTATGTGGTTCTGGGGATGGAGGAACTCCCAGGAGGGTAAGTCGATTTTAATCGAGGCTAACTCGCTTTACTCTCGTTCCATCGGCCAACGTAAATCATTCCTTCCGACCTTTTCGCGAAGCTCGCGTGTCCGTGTGTTAGTGTGTGTGTGTGTGTGTGTGTGTGTGTAGGAGCCGCGGGCTTCTCGCAACAATCGGCCGATACGTTAAAGAGAGGCGAGCATGAGCTGGCGGGCTCGTAAAGCGACTTCCGGGAACGGAACACGCTGCGTGCACCTGACCAGCAACGCCCGGCGCCCGGGAGTTTAGACTCTCTCTCTCTCTCTCTCTCTCTCTCTCTCTCTCTCTCTCTCCCTCTCTGTCCCTCTCGCTTCCTCACCCTTGTCTTCTTCCCTTCCTGTCTTTCTCTCGTTCATTCAGCGTGGCTTTATGGCTCTTCTCTGCACACGACTCTATTCGGTTTCTCTCCTACTCTAGTTCTTCTCTCTCCCGTACTCTGATTCTATTTACTTTCCTTATTCTCTTTCTGCACACGGATTTAATACCCTTTCTTTTGAGCTATTTGCTCTCTCTCTCTCTCTCTCTCTCTCTCTCTCTCTGTCTCTCTCTATCTCTCTGTTTCTCTTTAATTCTATTTTGTAAAATGCCATTCACGTATTTGCTGTAGTATTGGAAATTTGATTTATTAATGGTGTGGAAGCACTACTAGCAATAGTGCTACTGTTGATAGATTAATAAACTATATATTGATTGAATAATAACTACTTAATTTTTTGCCATCTATGAGTAATTGAAACTTTTATCTACTTCAACCTAATTCATATTTTCCCTAAAATATTAAATCTAATATCGTTATATATAAGCCATCAAAACCAAAAATAATAGATTCATTTCATTCTCCACGATAGTTCCTACAATTTTCTGTACAACTTATTTATCATCCCGAATTTACTCATGTACCCCATTCGATGTGTGTGCGATGGAAGAAATTCTATGATTGATTTTACGAGCCAATACCATAATGGACGTCACTAGTACGTATACTACGTACATCCCAATAAATCTAATACAACGCAAACGAATCTAATCTCATATAATCACTTTTCTTTCCTCTTCCACCCAACTTCAGTCCTTATTTATCTCCTTCTGGCGTCATTTCGGTATTCAACACTGGGTGAATCCCCCTCGCACTCACTCTATCCGCCAAAGTGTCGTAAAAGCCGCATTTGCATTCTACTGAAAGACTTGACTCAGCTGTGTGTAGCGGGCAAAAAAAAAGAAAGACTCCGAAGTATAGTGATTTTAGCCTCGTGGACTTGACGCGAACGTCTTACTTACTATTCAATGTCACTAACTCTTTTTACTCTATGCTTTGATAAGGCCGAAGATTCTCACCTGAAACAGAAAAATAGAATTCTAATTATTATTTTGTAATATCGATAGGATACAATATAATGCACACTTGCATATATGTACAGATTAAATATTCAAGAACCTTTCGATCATTTAGTTTTATGTATAATATATGAAAAATAATATCACAATAGTAACTAAAAGTTATGTTATACAAAGTAACAACCCAATATCCATCAAAATTAAAATTACGCAAGCATGAGATCAACGCGAAGTTATTGTAACAAAAACGTTTCGCAGTAGGCAAACGCAGCAGCAATCGAACGCAGACACTGAAAACATTTCCAAAAATCAATTAGACTACAGAAGATCCTCTCCCATCACTGCCGGGAACGCGGAAACAAAATTCACCAAGCGATAAACGCGACAAGAAGCACGCGGAGAGCACAAGCGCGTCCTCGCAATATATAATGGGGCCGCAATTGTTACGGCCACTTATGCAAATCCGCTCAGCCGAACTAATTCGTTCCGCCAGTAGTAGCAGACATCCCGAGGTCCCTTGCGACTACATCACACTGATTCACAAACACGTGACGCAGACACAATCACAAACGCACACACAGACATTCTTCGTCGATCCTATCGCTTTCCCTCCAGCAGAGAGCTCGCGCAATTATATCAAAATTTTCAACGAAATCACCTCCGTCTTCTCTTTCTCTCTCTCTCTCTCTCCCTCTTCCTCTCTTTTTCCCTCCTTCATTCGTCCGCCCGCTGTTTATGCAACAATTTACTTATCCCTCGGAGAAGCCGTGAGATGCGCGCCGCCGCTCGCTTTCCCTCCTCCTCTTCGCAGCAGATATACACGTTTATTTCTCTCTCTCTCTCCCGCTCTCCCGCTCTCTCTCATCCGTCGTCAACGGTACTTCGGCTCTTATGTTTATTTCGACTCGTCTCTCCGATTCCGTCGCTCTCTCTCGCTCTCTCGCTCTCTCTCGCTCTATCCCTCCCCAGTCGACATCAACAAACATCTTGATTATACCGTGAAAGCCGGTCCGTACTCGAGAGTTGGCTGGAAACTCAACCTTCTCCTCCTCCTCCTGTCTTCTCTTCTGGCTCTTCTCTCTTGCTCCACCAGACTCGAGAGAAACCTAGGTCAGACTCTCTCTTCCTCCCTCGCTGCCGGAAACCTCTGCCTTCCTTACCCATCTTCTCTCGTCTCTCCTCTGCATCTCCTTCTCGCCATACACGTATTTTGCATCTCATTTTGCGTTACACACCCCCGTTTTCTCTCTCCATCTCTCTCTCTCTATCTCTCTCTCACTCTCTGCGCATGTATTTCACCCTTATACGCTCGTACATGTACACACACACACACATGAACACGAGAGCAGACGCGCACGGAGGAAAACACGAGTATACACGCGCAGTTGCGCGCGGCGCATAAACACAGTTAGACAGACAAATATGCATTGAATTTTATGTAAATGCATGCACACTCTATTTCATCCTTTAATTGAAGAGGTAGTTAACGCTGATGCCGCGAAACAGCGAGTGAGTGAGAGTGTGAGACGTTCTATAGGCCAAGCTTACACATAACTCCTCTTGTACCTCTCGTCGACTCTCGTCTTCTACTTGCGCTTGTGTGTGTGCATATATATCTATGTATATACGTATGCGTTCAGCGCGAGTATATATAACGGTTTATAGTCGATGGGGCGTTACGTGCCGCCGCGCGACTTTGTGCGTAATTTCCGAGGCATTGGTAAACCAACTCTCCGCGTGCCAGTCTCTCGTGTTGATTCTCTCGCGCGCAGGTTAAACCCTTCGCGCTGGCTTCTGTTCCACTTTTGATGATCACAGTGCTTATCGTGGGTCTGCTTAATTCCTCCTGTCATTTAATTCGCTAATTAAAGGCCAGCCCCAGGATAGCGCGGATACACTGCCCCGAGCTTATCTCTTCTATATTATAGTTTCATTTAGTTTAAGTTAGTTTACTTGTTCCTTTATTAAGATTTTTTCTGTATATTTATTTTCTTTATATTTTTCTTTCTATCTGTATATATATATATATAAGAAATGAGCCTCAATAACTAAAATTTGACTTACAAGCAATCATAGCATCTGTATTATTAATACAACTTCAGATACTCAGTAACTGCCCTACTCGCATAAGAGTTTTTCTTCTAAAGCTTTTTATTGAATGTTTTTTTAAACTAATTCGTCCGAATGCCGCATAATGCGCACAGCGGAGCTAAAGCCGAGGTAATATCCCAAGGTTTTCATCCTTCCGCCGCAGTCATTTTGGTAAAATTTGAAATGTAAACTCGTGCTGGAATGATGAATTTATGAATGAAACCATCGGCCCCAAAAGAAAAGATTTGTGCGCGATCGCATATTTGTCTAAGAATATCCGAAAGGAGAGCAACACGAAAAGACTTTGGAAATTTCTTCAGGGTGTTAACACGAAAAGTGATTTATGGAATGAATCCGTCCGCGAACGCGTATCAACGATATTTATGAGCGGGAGATAATTAAAACTGTTCGTAGTGATTTCCATGTAACGTATACCGTTGATGATTTTATTTCTTTTTCTTTTTTCCCTTTTCTCCGATTAATTTTCCTTTGAATGTAAAATCGAATTATTATAGGTTGTCTTAGAAACGGTTAGAAAAGTATTTTTCACAAGGATTATGAAAAAAATAAATAATGTTGATGGTATGGAGATTCTTATCTAATTACAAATTACTTGATTAAATTAGCTGGTAAAGTCAATGAAATTTAACGAAGCAGTTAAATTTAATTAAGTCTCTTATCTTAAAAAAAATCAATGTAGAAAATATGATAAAGATAATATTCTCGGTATACAGAAAATGAGCGTTCGATTAAACAAGCTTCTTTTAATAATGGACTTTACTACAATTTATGCTCGAAAAACATTATTATGTGGAAAATTCGATTGATTGAGAAAAAAGTAGTAGGTACGAGTTTTAAATAATTGTACAATAATTATATATCCCACCTTAATACCTTCGTATTATACCCACACAAAATAAATAAATAATTTTTTTTCTCTTTCAGTTCACTGACTTTAAACTCATATTATCTCGTAGCTTTATCATCTCGCACGCTCACATCAAAGAAAGAATTTCATACAAAATCAACACTTCAAAACGCTTTACTTAACCAACAATAGCTTTTAAATACAGTGTTCCAAGAAAAAACAAGGTAGCAAATTCAAAAAAGAAAAGAGGTAGGTGTAGGATAGGGTCTACAAGATATAAAGCGATTTCTTCCTCGAGCGGCCTTTTTCCTCCAGTTCCACCTCCACTTCGTTGACGTCGTAGTCGTCGTCTAGCCCTTGTAACTACGGGCAACGTCGCGCTGCTGCTGCTGCTGCTGCTGCCGCCGCCGCCACCGGTAATTTGTTACGAGCTCTCGTAAACCTCGTTCTCCTCCTCCTCTTCCTGGTTCAGCCCTTTATTTTTGTGCGCAACCTCGTTAGCGCGACGCACGACGAAAAAAATCCGACCTTTAGGTGACGCGCTCCGCTGGCGCGCATAAAGCAAGACAAGCCTCGCGGATTTTGTTTCGCGCGCCGTTGGCGAAACGAGGCAAGAAGGGTAGACGCCAGGTGGAAGGTGCCGAAACACGAGAAGAGATAGCAGTGGGTGAAAATTGGACGGATCAGGCGCGGAGGTGCTGGGGATTTAGCTGAAGGGGCGAGAGAAGAAAATAAGGAAGGCGATGGCGGCAAGCGCTTGTTCTCTCTTTGCTAATTGTTCGGAGGAGTTATTCTGGGATAATGTTTTTTCAGGTTGGGTGACGTCTGAAGGAGCGATGAAAACAATGTTATTTAGGTCTTGTGTTTTTCCTTTTTCTACGCGTATACTTTGACAAATAAGCTGTGAATTAAGTTTCCCGTTTTCTCGGTAGAGAGATAAACATTTTCCAGATAAACTATGATCATTATAGCGATATGTTTAAAAAAAATGATGAAGGTAAAACTTTGAAAACTTTAAGGAAATTGTTTTACGTACGGGCCTCGTATCGCAAACACTTCTTCACTTACGATATCAGTTCGAAAGACTTACAAGATTATAAAGATTGTATTTCTAAAAAAGGCACGTTCCGTTCAGCTCACAAATTTTTCAAATATCACAGCCCCTCTACACGCGCGTATTATACGACTTTACTCGCCAGTAACCGTGAAGTTGCCGCCGCACGTGTCCTATCTGCCTCTACTTTTGCCCAGTACTAACTTAAGCCGCCTGTTATAACAACAGATTTTACGACATTCCTCAAACTACCAGATCAAATCTATTGTTACTAAACTGTAAGTCACTTAAAAGTTTCGAATTACATCGATGTACACTGCGAAATCTCCTCTCCCGTTTTCTCATATTACCTTGATGACGTTAAATTTTATACGAAAACAAAAAAATGTTATGTTATGGTTTCCGAAGCAGCGTTTTCCAAATTATCCTTTATAAAAGAAGATTAAACAAGAAGACAATATTAATCAGAGAAGTAAATAAAAAAAATAGTATCAATTTGTTTCTTAATTTTAATCACTATGTTTTGTCATACAACGAGGAAAAGTCCTTTTTCCGTAATCACTTACCGAAACGTCGCACATTTATAGTACACCAAAATATCCCAATTTGTATATATTTCACAAACAGGAAAACGTTTTTATTTCCAATTCAGGAAGAAGGAACAGTTCATTTCAAAAATGCTCACGAGCGCGTGCGCTTAGAGATAAAAATTGAAAAAAAGCCATCTCTCCTAGCGCGCGCATATCCGGCCTGAGCGATTGTAAAAATATTTACGAGAGGGCACATTTTTCATACACGGAATGTTTATGCGGTCATGGATACGATACGATAAGTGCACATACAGTTCGATTCTCGAAATGGAAGACGGTGCAATGGTGCGTCGTCGTCGTAGCTCTCTCGGTGTCTCGTCGCCTCCGTACCAGTATGTGAATGGTAAAACGAACGTGTGCGTGCGCGGTCGCGCAAGAGACGGCCGTCAATGTATACATATACACACACGGGAGAGACGTCAAGCGTCGGTCGTATTCCTTTCACGTAGACGGAGGTCTCGAAAAAAACACGCGTTTATCGATGCTAGTAATCTATACTGCGCCGTTCGGAAACATTTTATCAATGAACGATTGGCTTCTAAGTATAGGAAGTTGGATGACTTTTAACAAGAGGCATTTCGCTTTGCTGAAATGAATCATAGGTGGAGAATAAGGAGATTTTAAAATATTATGCCGCATAAAGCTATGATCGTATCTGCAATGTACTTTACGAGTACTCGTCATACTTTTTATAGTTGCAGGTGGGTTCTTTGCTAATAAAATAATATTGAGTATAGCAAATGAAATGATAGGAATAAATTGTCACTTTTTATTGAAGTATCATTAAAATGAATCTTGCAGTAATTCATAAATTGAATAAAAACGTAGCTTATTATGCTTCGATTAGTATATAGAGTCTATTGCATGTACTTGTATTATTTCTAGCCAAGCTTATTGATTGTTCCACGTAGAAACTTATTATTACAAGGGACAGGTAGAATAAATGGAATAAAGATCATTCGCCTTTAAGCTCTTCAAACTACTCAAAATAATTACAACTGCTTCAATAAAACTGACGCGCACATCTCCCCTCGCATAGTGAAAGCCCATATCGATTAACATTTTTAAACGCATACAATTTTACGGCCGCGATAAAAATTGAAAACACGCGCGTCGAACTGACGCTATAAGCAACAAAGATTCAAGAAACATAGCACGCAAACTTTGTCTTCATACGCACACGCGGATGACTAAAATAAAATGTGCGAGAGAGAGAGAGAGAGAGAGGGAGAGAGAGAGAAGGTGCAAAGAACAAAAAAAGAAACACAGGCGTGAAAGAAAGAAAGGTTGAAGAAGATAGTATAGACGGGAGCTCGTGCGAATGCAACTCAGGTGCGGCATAAAAATTCACTGCGCACAGCGGAAACGAGCAGCGCGGCAGCAGCAGCAACAACACACCTTGCGCGAGCCACAGCAGCGAAGTATAAAGACCTAGGAAGGATACTTTCAGGACACCCCCGAGATCCACCTTTCCTCTCTTTCGCACTCTCTCCTCTCTTTCTCTCGCACCTTCGTGGATTCACACTGCACGTTTTCTCGCTCCATCCCCTCGAGCAATTCTCAGAGCAGCTGGAGAAAAAGAGTCGAGCGGGGGTAAAAAAAGCGCTCGAGCCTCTGAGTATATATACCGAGTATACGCGGGGAGAAAAACTACCGTGCTATAATCTATGGTGACGCGAAAATATATAAGAAAATTGTCCGAGACGTCTAAGTTATAGGATATGTAAATTGGAATTATTGAGATATAATTTGATTAGTTCCTTGATCGACCGGCAACGATCTTTATACCTTCGGGCTTTACTATGAGATATAAAATTATCGTATCATATGATGAGATGTTTTGGACAAACATAAACAGCGAGTCGAAGAAACATCGCTAAAACTTTGTCGGAACCAGCTTCCGAGCTTCCGAGCTAATATAATAAACGGGAGTCCAGTGACCTAAATAAACTATAGCATAAACTATAGCAATTCCAGGCGGGAACACAATGGCTGCAGCGGGAGGCAGGGGGTCGAGACAAGAGGAGGTAGAGGGTGAAGCCCTCGAGTATAGCGTCGTCGGTGTGTAACGGCTTCATTAAAGAGCCTCGGTAAACCCGCTTCTCCTCTTGCAGTAACAGCAGCAACAGCAGCAACAGCAGCAGCATCAGGACTATGTGTGCTGCTGCAGTCTCGGGTATACAAGCCATCGATGCCGTGGCCAGCGGCCAAACGCCCAGCTTCATTTGCATGAAGGCGCAAATCGGATGACGACGGCGACTACGACGACGGAGAAGGAGGAGGAGAGAGGAGAGGACGTAAGAAGCGAACACGGACGAGCTGCTGCGCGCAGTTGGGGTTTTGCGCGTCGAATCTGCACTGCGGAGTGGTAGTCGGAGTCTGAGATCTGCAACGCGGGAAGAACGAGAGGTGGGATCGAGCTTTAAGTGATTGCTGCTACTGCTGCCGCTGCTTCTTGGGGGAGAGGCTGAAGAAGTTCGTTTGGCTCTGTGGCCTGCCTAAAGACGATTTTAATAAGGTTCGAGGGTTGGGAGAAATTGCCTGACGGCCCGAGTTGGGGATTTTGTTGGGCTACTTGTTTGCTTCGCGCTGCAGGCTAGACTTTTTGCCCGCCCGGTGAGGAAGTGTTGCGAGGTGGAATATAATTAAGTAGCTCTTTTTGGACGAGTTTTTTATGCTAAGAGCAATAAAATTTCTTGGGTTGTAGTAGTTAATATTTTTGGTGCTGGATTAACATGAGTTTATTAAGTTCCGACGTGGAATAGAGAGAAGATAATTATAAACGTGTAGAAACAAGATGAAATAAATATTATTTTTAGAGTAGACAGTCATTATTTTAGAATTAGCGATATACAAGAAATAAAATAGTCTTTTACTCCATACGTAAAGTTAAACGAACATTCTCAGAAAAATATCTTTACATCGAAATTCCAAAACCCTTGAAATCCCCTTACAATAAGCCGATAGCTGTACCAGCGCAATGCCGAGAAAGAGTATAAATTATTAGGCGTGCAACAAGTACAGCGACGACGAACAACAAAGCCATCGAATCAATGGATATTCCTTGAGCTTGGGATATATGGTAAATCCAATGCATGGCCACCATGTATACCTCAAAGGGTCTGATTGCGCGCTTCAAAGTCACAAATGCACTGTATGACAGAGACGACGTTCAACGCCGAGAGACATATATCCGCGCGAAGCAACGGATCCCCCTGTACCCTATAAGCCGATAATCTTGGGTGCCTCGAGGCTCTCTCTATGTACAGCACATTGGACGACTCATATACAGGCGCGACTCATATACGGGCGCGCGCCGATAATTGCGCAGATGTACGATTACGCGCGCGAGCGCAAGGGTCGATGCAACCGCCGCGGTGTGCGATCGAATGAGCGAGAGAGAGAGAGAGAGAGAGAGAGAGAGAGAGAGAGAGAGAGAGGAAGGGAGTCTAGATGAGCGGGGCGGATGCTCCTTCTTGTGTACGTAGCGCATACGTGGCCACGCGTATATTGACTCGTAAGTGGCATACCCGATCAATTGCTCTGGCCTCCGCAGTATATACGTCCGTCTCCCTCTCTCTCTCTCTTTCTCTCTCTCTCTTGATGCCAAGGGACAGAGAGGGAGGAATACGGATATGTACCCCGGACGTGCGTATATCTCCTCCGGCTCAGCCTCATCTCCTGAATGCTGACGAGAGGGAAAAGAGGGAGAGAGAGAGAGGAACATACCAGGCGTACACGATGCGCTCCGGGAATCAAAATTATCGATTGAGCTCTTACTCGACGGCTTGGTTGATTTGATTTTTCCAGAGTGTGTGTGTGTGTGTATGGTGGCGAATGTTGAGGGAGTTGATTATTTGTTTGGATGGGATGCTGGTCGAATAAGAATTTTAAGTTTTTTTGAAAATTCGAAATATTACAGAAAGAGGTATGATTTTTGGGGGTTTGTTTTTCTCGATATCACGAGAAAAGCTATACATTTTCCAATACAAGGTTGTTTACGAGATTAACTCGCACCGCTTTAAAGGAGAATAGCATTTTCTAAACAGCAGCTGCAACATAAATATGTACCTTCGGCTCGCGTTATCTAGGAGAAATCGAAAATCCCATCTTTATATCGTAGAAGAAGTGGAAAAACAAGAAAGGCGAAATGTACGAGAAAGCGAGAGAGAGAGAGAGAGAGAAAAGAAGAAATACGAGAACAACAAGTTAGCGAAAACAATACTTCCTTCTCGACGAGAAAAATCTCCACTGCTGCGCACCCTATCAACAAGCCCTGGGAATATCGAAACAACCCACGCGAGAGTGAGAGAGAGAGCGACCTTTACTTCGCCTCCCATCGCGTTTTCTTTCTCATTTCATTTCATCCCGCTCGTCCTCTCTCCCTCTCTCCGCGCGTGCATATGTTTTGACTCTCTCTCTCTCTCTCTCTCTCTCTTCACTACCATATTTTATCCGTTATAAGCGCGGGACGAGCAGGAGAAAACATCCCCCATCGGTTCCATTTTATAAACATACAACAGCCCGACGGATTATATTTCAGAGCGAGAAAGAGAGAGAAAGAAGGAAAACCGAGCGAGGCGTATATGCCGTCAAGGAGATTGACGGCTATTCTTTGACTAGCACTCGAGAGACCGAGCGAGAGAGTTCGTATATACTCGAGTGCAACAGCCAACACGGACGCACTCGATGAAGATTTATCTCAAATCGGTTTTGCTTTTGCGAGAGCGGGATTATTTCTTTTTTTTTCACTCTTCCTCCTCCTCGTCTTCGCGTGTGGAAAAATCGCCGCGATGAGTCGCAGAAAACGCCGCCGCGCCGAACGTGATTTCATTCGGAATTAGTCTTAACCCACTTTTCTCGCGGCTCCTTTTTTTACGAGCGCGTCGCTGAGCGTGCAATTACACGCGGCGTGTACTTCGAAAATAATGACCGAGCCGAACGCATTAAATCCGCGGCGAAGTGCAGCTTCGATGAACTCCTGCACTCCGCTCGCACCGGTTATTTCTTTCCTCGATCTTTCATTAGCGCTTCATTGAGTAAGCATCGAGGTATTTCCACGCGATACGTACTTTCGACGTTTATTAAGAATACACGAATTAAAGGTGCAGAGAGAAAACGGAAGCGATACTTTCTCTCTGTCGGGTATAGTATAGATTGCTGAGCCCGTGCAATATTTTTATTATCGAACT
The DNA here is from genome assembly GCA_900490025.1 of Megastigmus dorsalis. NCBI lineage: Eukaryota > Metazoa > Arthropoda > Insecta > Hymenoptera > Megastigmidae > Megastigmus > Megastigmus dorsalis. Next base: position 14,094 of record UELU01121633.1, on the reverse strand, counting down.
GATTGATAAGCCGTTGCGTTGCGCGCTGCGAAGAAGGCTTGCGTAATTTTAAAAGCATTACCTGCCATTTGATTCGGCAGATAAACCTCGCGGCAGCAGAGCGCGCGCGCCCGGATTTATCGGTTTCTCTCCTCCAGATAAAACTCGGAGCTGCGCGCGCGACGCGCCGTAAAAAACTTCTCACAGATAAGAGTCACGAACGCGCGCGCGCGCACCGGCCGGGAGTGCACATGTGGATACGGGTACACGCGGAGAGAGAGGTAAAAAACTGCACCCAGATATCAGACACCTTTTCTTACTTCCGAAGCCATTTCTTTTTCTTTTTTTTTTTTGCTTTTCCTTCTCTCTTTTTTTTCGCACCATTCGTTCTGCCACACGAAACTCTGATAAATGCATTATTCAAATATGTATTCTGGTGATATCTTGTATGTGGACTGCGACCGTTGCGTAGGTATAATTTTAACATTTTGCAACAGATACATTTATTAGAATAATGGAGAATGTTACGGGGAAAGGGTCAGTATGTGATTGTCGTCTATGCATACAGGCGTATACCAGTTTTGTAAATAAACGAAAAACTTATTTTTTCATAACGATTATCTGGGTTATTTATTTCATATTAACTTCATTAGTTTTTATTATTTAATATTATTTACGTTATATCAAAAAAGAGTTTATTTCATTAAATGTAGAAAAGTGTGAATAGAACTACAAAGCTATTGAATTTCACTAACGATATTAACCAAAAGGCAATGAACTCGATAAAAATCATCCGGCACTATAGCCCAGACAAACCTCTATTACAAGCCGCAACTATTACCTCATACCCCAGCGTTATTCGCGCGTGCACGCAGCGCAACGACGACGACTCTTGACCAAAAAAAAAAAAAAAGAAGTAGACGAACGAGTCCACAAGCACCAAAACTGCGTTTTTGGGAAGTGGTGAACAAAAAAAAAAAGGAACGAGTGCAGCTGTGGATGAGCGGCGCGCGTTTCATTGAACGCAAGCGACTGAGCGAAAGCTCGCGGAGAGAAAAGAGATAGAGTCGAACGCGTCGGCCCAGTTGCAGCAGTATCTGGGTCCAGCAATTAAGCCGAGTGCGGCTTTTGCAGAAACGAATTTTCTATCCGCGCTGCACCGCGCTGGAATTGGTCGATGCCCGCGTGGCGTTAAATTAACGTTTGTCGGCTCTCTGATTGGGGACGAGCGCGCGCCACCAGCCGGAAATCCAAGGTGGAACGATTAATCGATTCCCTTACTCACACGTTACCTCTCTCTCCCTTACACACATATACACTTTCGCTGAAGTCTGTGTAGCTATACAGCAAGGGAACAGTTTTTCGGTGCCACGAAGGACTTGGCTTCCAACTCTTATTGTATGAGGTATTTGAGTGCGATGAAATGATCTTGGTGGGAGGGGAGGGGGGATATAACGGACAACGTTCACCGATTATCAACGATTTTTTAATAGCCTCGCTATCTTCACATTTAATATTTTTCTGTAATGATTGAATTGAAGGTTCTAAGAGTAAGAAAGTTATACGCAAACAAGGAGATTCACAATTTTTACGCAAAACGCGCAGGAACCCTATAAATTAATTCTCCTCTTAGCGTCCTTTAACCTAACTAGCGCGGTCTGCGCAGGGCGGCCGATTCTTCAAAGTCATCTGATGCCATCGCAGCTCCGTGCGAGCGACACTCGTGTCCCGTCAAAGGATGCGACCCGCTCAAAGAGAGCGAATCGCGGCTGCAGCTCGAAAGTCGGTTAAATCTCGTTTCGCCTCTTCTCGACTAAGCGAGAGAGAGAGGGAGAGAGAGAGAGAGAGAGAGGAAGATTAGAACCGAAAAAGGAGAGATCCGGTGACGGTGCACACGGCCTCACTTGCTCAATTTGTCGCAAAACTCGCTAAGCGCGAGAGAGAGGCGAGTCAGTCGAATCTCGTCTTTCGCTCTGACGTCGAAGACGCGCGTTTCTCGTCGTGCACGCGCGCAAAAAAGGACCAAGTCAATCGTTCGTTCGTCTCTCTATCTCTCATTTCTTTCTCTCTCCTCCTGCGCCCGCCTCGTCTCCTCTTTTTTTTGCCTTCTCCATTCTCTCCTATTCCCCTATACATCGCGGATCCATGAGTGCGGAGAGAGAGAGAGAGAGAGAGAGAGAGAGATGCTCCCCTATTTCAAACCAATTCGAAATCACATTAAGTTCGTTTCAACGCTTCCAGTCAAAACTCCAATTTCAAACTTCCTGCTCGAACCGCGCCGCGCGTTCTCCTCCTACTCCCCACAGCCCCCCATCCTTCTGATCCTCTCTCTCTCGCTCTTCCTCTCGCTCACTCAGTCCGCTCGACGTGTCACAAACGAGTATGCGCGCCTTGAAACGGGGTGTGCAAGCGAGAGCGAGGACCAAGAGAGAAATATGGATTCAATAAAATTTCCCGTACTTTCTTTCGACTACTTTTTTTTCTCTCTACGTTTTTCCTCTCGCTCTCGCTTCCGCGCTCTCTAACTTAGTGCGAGATTTATTAAATAGACACAGAGGGACAAGCTTTTCAAGGCTGCCTCGTCGATAATAAATACTCGTGTATTTTGCTGATCGATAAACATAACGATTCCAGTATAGTATGGATCGTCACATGGATGAACTCCAGTTTTAAAATAATTTCAGGTTTTTCACTGTATAATGAAAGACCTTTGACATAATCTTGTAGTATCTATTTGACGGATTCTTACCGCACAGGCAGTGTAGATATTGGATGTACCATAGAAAATAGACCAACGATGCTTACCTGTAACATAAAAAAACACATATTTCGTTATTATCTATAGCCAACTCATCATCGGGAAAAAAAAATTATTCAAATATTATATCAATATGAATTTCATCGGCCAGAAGCAATTAAATATCTCCCAGTTTCCAAATTTATTTTTTTTTCTCAAGTGGCGGCAACAACTTCCCTCGCCCCGTCAAAGTAATAGCGCTAATTCCGCTTTAATTTCTTAGCCGGGAGAGAAACTCGCTCCTCTCTCGGGTACGGGCCGGGGATTCTTCATTTCCACTAAAAAGTCGCTAATATCGCAAAATTAAAGTCTCGCCAGCCAGCGGCACATCCTTCAAAAACTTTATATTCCCCGTCGCACGCGGAGTATATACGAATCGGTATTCGGCGATCTTGAGCTGCTTTCCTACCCTTCTCTCTCTCTCTCTCTCTCTCTCTCTGTCTCTGTCTCTCTCACTCGAGCGTCAAATTCTTCTCCCTCCCGCTGTAAGTCTTCAATAGAGAGCGAGGCCGTAGTCCTTGGGTATATTAGAAACCGCCCAAGAAGAAGGAAGAATTCGTCGATTGCTCTCTCAAGGACTAATATAATCGAGTTCCTGCGCCGCGATATGAAGCCCAGCGCTAGCAGCAGCAGCAGTAACACCAGGGAGACAGAGAGAGAGAGAGAGAGAGAGAGAGAGAGAGAGAGAGCCAGAGCGAATTAAAGGCATTCCACGCTAATCAGTTCTCTACCCGGCTCTTCCTCCCCGCGTCGAAACTTTTCGGTATTCCATTGGCACGCTTCCCTTCTTTTTCTCTTTCTCTCTCTCTCTCTCTTCCTGCCCTTTTTCCGACCGCGTTCGTTATTGTAAACGTCCGTTCCAACGGCGGAGTCCTGAAAAACTTGGCTGTGCTATTCTTTGGCCGCCTGGCTCTTTCACTCTCTCTCTCTTTTTTGTTTCCAAAGAGGAGGAAAGAAAGGAAAAGACGCGACGAGAATGAAATCACGGCTGTCCGCGGCGATTGGCCGTTTCGCCTCTTCCGCTATTGCCATTCTCTTCCCTCTCTCGCTCTTTCTCTGGTATTATCGGAATGCTCAAGTTGTCGAGTCGCGCTCGAGCTCGCCGGCGTTTCCTAGCTATCTCTCTCTCTCTCTCTCGCTCTTGCTGGCGAACTGTGTGACAGTTTCCAGAACTTGACTCGCTAAAGTTTAACCCTTATATGAGCTCGGGCATCGCTGCTTCGTACGTGGATGCGGATAAATACGCGAGGCATCGTTTTATTTTCGTGAACTAACTCGAACGTTGCACACGTGGATTTAAACTACGATAATTTGCTCTTAGATAAATACGAGAACGGCTTTTCGGTATTTACTTGGTTCTAAAGCTTATTCTTCGACTTACCCGAACAAAAATTTTACAGAGGTAATTCTTCGAATAGTAGTATATTTTTACAGTCTTAAGTTTGTCATGAAAACCACGTAAATTTTACATTAATTAGATCTTTCAATTGAAAATGATTCATTATCAACATCAAAAGTTTATAAATGTGCAAAGCCAAACAAAGAAAACTCGATGTGAAAAGCTTTAGTAGGTCTTGATTTGCCAGCATTCGAGCGGTGCTCGGGCTTGTTAGTGTAAATTGAAAGTTTTATGCTGGATACGGCGGGAGGAAATTCAATTGTAGCTAGTTCCATCGGCTTCTTTTCAAGCTTGCTTTACGCCGATGTTGCTTTTTACAGCGATTGTTCCCGAAGAATTCGACAAATTAATGAGATATCGCGAAGGGCCATCCAGTTGCCGACCAGCATCAGGTATTTTCCGTTTGATGGCCGAGGGAAATGGGAAAAATTCTAGGAACGTAGCGGCGCGAAATCACGCTGGAACTGAAATACCGCGGTGTGTGCGAGGAACTCCGCGAATGAACTTTGCTCATTTTATAAACTCTCGCAGAGTAAAACGGAGATGAAATCCCTTTCTTTCCGAAGAAAACCCAGAATCGAAAATAAAAAGCAAAAAAACGGTCATGGACCAACTTTAATTACGAATCTAGAAAAATTTCCCACTACGTCGAATGAAAGAAGCTTCTGCTTGCACGATTTAAACTTATTAAAATTATCTGCATGGCTTGAGGGAATTGAATTTCGAAGGGAATGAAAGGAAAGTTTGATGCACGCGCGCGTTTATTTTCAACAGAACAATTTTCTGGATGTATTAATATGTAATTTTCTTTGGCTCGTCTATTCAAAGCATTCTCAGCTGGTCAAAACTTATATTCCATTCACGGCGAAATCAATTTTCCCGTGCATCTGGAAAAGTACTTCATTTCAATGGAATAAATTTGAATGAAAACAATAGCCATTACAAGTTGTAAGACACCAATGTTGGTATAACCTGGACCGAGGGCTTCACGAATTTACACGTACTTAAATACACTTTCAACTATTTTCCTCTCTCCGCTAAACGGACGATTTTTAAATGGGGTTTTTGCGAGAGAGAGAGATAACAAAAGAGAAGTTAAATTACTCGTTCAAAACTTGCGCGCGTGTATCTTTTCCATCCTCAAACTTGCCGTAACGAACTTCAGTTTTTGTTTGGAAGTGAAAAAGACGAGAACTTGTGGAATAATTTCAACCTCAAAAGCGGAACTTTTGTTAAAAAAGGAAGAGACATAGAAAAGGAAAATAAAATATACAAGAGAAAAACGAGTCAAAAGTAGTGCTTGACGAGAAGAAAAGCCAATGGCAAATGGTGTATAGCTCGCTTTAAAAGGGTGCTTAAAAATAAAGAAAGACAACTTAAAAGCTTGCTTCGCTCATCTCTTATTTTTCCGTCGGCGAGACGGGAAGCGAAGCCGGAAGAGACAGAAGAGGCAGAAACCAAAAGGAAGATGAAGAAGATGAAGAAGAGTAGAGCGCCTGTGTTGTTGTCCCAGGAGAAATGTGTATAAATTTCACGTTTTCTCGAACAAGTTTTGGAATCGACGCGGGTTCACGGAACGCTCCGAGGAAAACCGGAAGGGCCATGTTTTTCATATAAAAGAAGCTTCCAGCTCAAAAAGAAGACGGAGTGGGGAGGAAGTAGAAGAGAAGAAGAAAAAAGAAGAAGCTGGACGAGCGCCGCGCGCGAGATGTAACACGTCCAACAGCAGTAAGGGAAGAAAAAGGAATCTCATTAATTCAAGCCCGTATGCGCGAACTGTCAAAACTTTTCAAGAAATCGGAATCCCGGACGTCGAATCTTTCCTTGCCTCCTATTCCATCTCCTGGTCCATCCTACCCTGCATCCACCGCGCTCTCCTCTCGCGCCATTCAAATTTTCAACTGAAAATGTAAATTATTCTATGAATGTGGAATAGGCAATAAGAAGGGAGCCAAGCAATTTCTAAGCTCTTGAAAAACGAATTTTCGTTAAGGAAGACGGTTTTCCATTAAATCACCATTGCCGAATAGTTCAACTCCCTCTTTTGATGTAAATAACGCTGATTAAAGTTTTGCGGTCGGAGGCCAGGGAAAACTCTTGTGAATGTCTATTCAATTTCATTCCTTGCCCGAATAACATATCGAATAAACTTATTATGGCGAATACTAGTGATAATATGCAAAGGTACATTCGTTTTATCAAATATTAATATAAACGTTGCGTACTTTGAATATTTAGATTTAGAAGTTATAATATTATGCAAAAGTATAAAACAATTTCACAGTACACCGATTAATAACTTGGAACATGTGAGTAACTTTTACTTACAAAGACTAGTTTATATGTGATAACAGTTGATGGTCCAGATGTACATTCATATTATTTATTTTCATGAATTTTGTATAATTTACTAGGTTGAATTTATTTATTTTAAAAATAAGCAAACTTTATGCTCAAAACCAATGCAAGTGAACATCATGGTTGAAGTTAGAATTGAAGAAAACTTGTAAGCTTACACGCACATCAAATGGATTATGCACAACGCAAAAACATTTACATCGAATCCAACGCCACTCAAACTTCCTCCACAAGGTAAGCCGCGAAATTCCCGAAGAAAAACATCATCTTCAAATGCCCTGGCCGTTCCTTTGCAAAAGCATCAATACGAATCATAGTCGCAAAAATACACACGAACACACACACATCATCGAATTCACAGTGGTACAGATAGTCAAACCTCTCGACATAAAAATCTTTGATGCATACGAAAAGGGATGGGCTCCCAGAGCAGTGAAAAGGGAGAGAGAGTAGTACGAAGGTAGGAAGGCATCCCCAATATAGTTGGTATGCATGTACAAGAAGAGAGGTAGGAGCCAATCGAGGAAATGCATCAGGCGAACGTCGCTTGAATGAGGTTTCGGACGTCTCAAGGTCGGTATATAGTCTTGACGTAACGTCGGGAGGTTGGTAGACAGAAAGCGGCGGCAGCATATCAGCCGGGGATACAGGAACGCCGATAAGTGCATGTATATAGGACGAGGGAGAGAGAGCGAGTTAGGCTTGGTATTTCCTCGATCCTCCGCCCTCTCTACCCTGAATTCAGGCTACATTGAACGCGTGCGCTATCCGCTCGACCAGAAACTTCATTCCTTCAGACCCCCCGAAGATCTTGGCCTGTTTCTATCCCCCTTTGCCCCCTCTCACTCTGGTACACACAAAACATCCAGAGCCACATCTTCTGTCTGTGTTTTTCCAAGCCTGTTGAGAGAAGCCATGTTTACGTCTGCGTGAAGATCTGAGAAATTGCATAATTTATATACATTAGATTCAAGAGGAGGTCACTGCACTTTGGGGTATATATCGAATGCGGCAGTCCATTTATTTGTCAACGTGTTAACCGGACTCGAAAGTGCTAATATTTTTTGATCGATCGAAGAGAAGTAAGGCAAGATTTGTCACGTGTGATCATCTGGACTTTCATCGATCCCATCCCATCATATTTATAAAGAGGAGAAAGATAAGGTAAAGCTTATTGGAAAGAAATAAAACTTACGGTGAACATGCACTCATAATAATATAAAAATTGGAGAGAAAAAATTGGTAAAAAATATCTGTCTCAGACTAGAATCAATTTAGACATACTTGAGTAATCCATCATAGACGATTTTACTTAGATTAAACATCCCTTTGAAGATCGCTCGATAAATCGGTGAGGAATCTATAGTTGCAGAAAGAGCGGTTCCGAGAGTCAATTACCAATTTGGATCCGATGCTATCGAAAGTTAAAGATAGTAAAATCAAATTAACTTTGGTCCTTTTGCTAATGTACGATTAGCTCTCAAGGGTACTTGGTGAATGATAAGGACATCATTCTGGATTTTTGTTTAGAAAATGGAAGTTTACTTTGAAGAAAATGGTTGATCTTTTAGTTCGGTTCTCGTCAATTGTAGCACAATATTCAACTAAGAAATATATGTTCCAATTTATTCGACTTCTAATTAAGGTTAACATTTACGTAAAAATAATTTTATGTTAAAAACAATTACATATAGTCTAAAAATTCTTTTACGAAAATTAATCGCTACAAACATTAATTAAAAAGCCTTTGTTCCCCAGCTAAAAGTTCAGTCAATGTCATACCGCAGGTCGTCTCTTTAAAATTCTTCACTTTCAAAGTCTCTCTCTCTCTCGTTTCAGACTCAGCGCAGACGCTTACAAGCAGCTCTCTCCCAGCCAGCCAAGCATATACACGCACATACAGGCGAATATTCACACGAGCTCCCGACTCGGCTGGAGCTCATTCTGCTCGTGAACTTGTTCGCCCTTAAAGCTGCCCTGAGCGAACGGCGCGGCTGCTGCTGCTGTCGAGGGAGAGGGAGAATAGAGAGAGAGAAAGAGAGAGAGAAGCGAACTGCTGCTATATATAAGCAGAGGCGGAACACGAGAAAACCGATGAACTCGCGAAGTCTTTTGAAGAGTACAGCGGTGGCGACGACGGCGGCTCTGTGGAAGCCTCTATACATGTATGTTTGCTGTTTCTTCTCTCTACACGTATGTGTGTGTGTGTGTGTGTGTGTGTGTGTGTGTGCGTACTTCGCCAATGGCACTGTGTGGCGGGCGTTTGCATTTTGGGCTTTTGCCCCCGCAGTCAAACTACGACTCGAATCAATGTTGAAACGCGCAAAACTGCCGCGGAAACTCTCGCTGCGGCCGCTGGAAGAAGAGAAATTTATGAAATTTTATTTCAAAGCTTGACGAGGCTGGAGGAATGAATAGGCGAAATTCTTGCTTTTTTCTGTCGCTACACTTTTACTTTGCAGAGGTATAGACACGGTGACTGCTTGCTTTGAGCGAATTTTCAATGACACCGGAAATCTGCTACTTGTACATGTACATGATACTTTTGAGAGTTTATCAAATATTAAAATGTTACGACTGGTTTAATATTTGACTTTTAATACTATTTGTAGTGCGGATTACTCGGGTCGAGCATTCTAAATGTGATTGAATAAAGAGATTTATTATTTAATAAAATAATAAATCGAACGAAGTCATTATTTAATCATACTTAATTTACCGGGCAAACTGTTCTGGTGACATAAATCGATACTTTTTAATATTCATATTTGTCTTCAACACGATATATTAAAACTGATTAAAAATCCAATTTAATAAAAAAATGTTAATTAAATGATTGATACTAGCAATGATTATTACCCTGAGATGAATGAGGCAGATAATTGTTTATTTTTAATAAAGTACATTACCTGTACACTTCAAAATAACCATTATACAAAAAAATTTGTCTAATTCCTCTTTGTCGAACAAACATTGCGGAGTAAAACAAAACTTATATATAAACACGATGTCCCAGAATTCATCCATACATTTTTGAATATTTACATAAACCGTAAGAAGCATGCACAGTTTGCTCCAACAGATCTCCGTACTCGCTCGAGCAAAAAGGCTCAATTTTTGCTACACCTTTTTCACCCTCTCTTTCTCTCTCGGCGTCTACGAGCTAACGATAGCTTTTAGTGTCATTCGCTCGCTAATCTCGTGAATTATTAGCTCTTGCCTCGCGTACTTGTTCGTTAAATTCTTTAATGGGATTTTAAAACGGAGCGGGCTGGTCCGCGCACAGCGAGAAGAAGCGGCCACTCCCGATGATTTTGCCGAGAGAATTATTTATCAGACGGGACTAGAGCGAGAGAGAGCGAGAGAGAGAGAGAGAGAGAGAGAGATAAGTAGGGGGATTTTTTCAATGATTAATGAAGCGAGAAGAGTTTGAAAGTCACCCGAGTCAACAAGAGGTGGAGCCACCTATATTTACATGTATACACCAGGACAGTTTAGCCCGCGATGCATCCCCGCTGCAGGCTCGAGCTGCTCCCGCGGCCCATACTCTCGTCAAGTCGAGAATTTACACACGCCCTTTTTTGCTTATTAAATCTTAACTGTATTTTTCCGCCTTTAAAAAATGCCAGCTGACTCTCTCTCTCTCTCTCTCTCTCTCTCTCTCTCTCGGTTATGCAGAGAGGGCAGTCGAATAATTCATGCCTCGTTATACGGTGTGCCTTTAGTATTCCGGCGTCGTAATTCAGCGACTTTACTCGCTCATTACCGAATCGATTTTCGACGCGGCCGCGCGCGCAATACTGTATATAGCGCCGTGGCGCGCTAAATTTATAACGGCCGGTCGTAGTGTATCCGCTCTAATACGAGATTGCATGCGTATTTTTTTAACATTAGCCAGTCCCTGTCATTTCATTTTTCTTCGATTATCGATGCGCAATCAAAGCTCGCCGATTTTTTACTGCACCTGCGTATAGAAATCCCTGCAGTTGCGCGAGCATGCAAAATCCCGCTGGGATGCATAATAACAACGGTTATTGGTATATCACTTCCGTGGGAAGGGGGATATCGCGAGATCGGAAATGCAACGATAATTTACAATAACGGACAAGGCGCGCACGCGAATGCGCCGCACCGGTGCAGCGTATATAAAAGCCTGGGGAGAACGAGGAAAGAAGAAAAAAGCCACAAGAGCTGCTGCGCGAGCGGGGCACATAATACACGAAAGCCAAGCGCAAACATTGATATGCGCGCGAGCGTTTAGAGGGGCATTTTCTTGATTGCCCGTAAAAACTGTTCTCTCTCTCTCTCTCTCTCGCTCTACCGCTTGCATCCGATTAACATCTCTGCTGGAGAGAGATAGAGAGAGAAGAGAGAGAGAGAGAGTGGAACTAAAACGCTGCGAAGGCATATATACATGCGAGAGAAGAGAGAGACGAACGATGGAAACGCGAGCGCGCGCGCGTTTGCGGTATCCTTTGATCTGCGAAACGACGCGGATTCTGCCGTCGCGGATACGAGATATCGCGTATAGAGGTCTCGGTATGTGCACACACACACACACATATATATATGTTTGTGCATGTCTGTGTGTATTTAGGAAGAAGGAGGGAGGGTGAGATGGGATGAGAGTATTTATAAAGGTTTGCTGCTGCGGATACGAGCTGATGATTCGGACCATTAAAGATTTCTGCTTTTGCTTATCGGCTTGGCCATCGGTATCTTGTGCTTTGCTACAGAGTCACTGATATATTCGTCGATATTTTTTAATTTCAATTATATAAAATGTTGATTCAACGAATAATAATTGATCAAAACTTTATTCATGTATCTCGAAAAGTGAATAAGTTGAAAAGGATATCGTTTTGGCGTGGTTAAGCGAGATTTAGATACAGTATCCCTCAAATACAACAAATGAAATAAGACAAATACTATATTAATACGTCTTAATCGCCATTCTATCGGCCACGAAAACACAGCGATTTATAGCATCCGGTCTAAAGCAAAAACGTTGAGATGCGGACAAACATCATCTCACTTTCGTCCCTTTACGGGCAGCTATACATTCAGAAATCGCGATTGGAAAAAGCTGGGTGAGCAGGCCATTGCCCACGGAGGAAACAGTCCGATAGACAAGCCGGATGCAGGAAAAGAATGGCAGAACTTGGTCATCAAGAAGTGGTGGCAGCTCCGACACACGTGACGATATATACGTATATACCAGCAGGCCGAAACTTAACAATCAACGTTTTGTGCAACTACGAGCGAGGGAGTTAAGCCACGATTAATTGCTAATTGCTCGTTCATGTGCAGGTGCAATTAGGCATGCGAGAGCCTAGGCAAAGACCAGCTTCGTCTCTCTCGTTCCACTCGACCCACATAGTCACTCCCTCACCGCTCTGCGTGTATACTTTTTCTCTTTCTTTTTACGCTGTTTTTCTCTCCATTCGCTTTTTCTACCCCTTATACCTCTTTTTCAATAATCCATAAGCTGTTGCTCGCGTTTTTTAGCTTTCTTTTTCTTTGCATAGCCGATGTATTTCAACACTTGAAATGGCTAGGTTTCTGCGTTGAAAAATTATTATGTTATTTCGATATATTTGTCAATTAGGTTTTTATATAACTGTATAATCTTTGCTAGTTTACTGTCAAGGCCATGTAGAGAAATGGAAATAAATGTTTAAATACGGTTACAAAAAGAAAAATTTTCTTTGCTATTAGAAGAACTGAGCCAGATAAAATGAGAAATAATTGTCTGACAGTTTTAAGATTCAATCTTCTAATAGCTGAAATTTGAAGGTATCAGTAATTTATCTTGCTCGAGTATTTAGTAATACGGCGAGTTCTTTTATCCTAGAAAAATTTCAGATATGCATTTATGTCTGAAAAACGTAATCTGTTACTACTTAAAATGGAATCATATGTAATGATATTAACATGTGCCTTGCCTTGTGACGTTTCGCGTTTTCCTGCTCTTTCATATTTCTAGCGCTGACTTTACCTGCTGGTTAAATTCAATAACTGTCATTAACGTAAGCCATATAAAAAGCTAGAGTTCGCTTTTTAAGTGACCGTCATTATGCGTATTACGGTAATTGAAAAGCCACTGACGTATTACTTATGATAAATATCTGAACCCTTTTCAGTCATTCTGCATCTGTAATAACTTCTTTTATATGTTTTTTTCCATTTATTATATTTAAAAAAGGCAGATAATTACAGCAATAATGGACGTTTCACGTTGTATTCTATTGTTTATAGCTATATCTTTGATAATACTTTTGTGAAAAATTATTTATTTATTACTGCGTTAACGTTCTTTTCCCAACAATAATCTAGTAAAAGCCGCGTCGTTACTGCACGCACAAACGTCTCGCCTGCGCTTCCAACTTCAACTTTATAACTTTCATCACTAATTATATCTCGTACTAATTTTATCTTCCAACATTTATCCATCTCCACTTTCTCAGCGTTTTTTTCAACTTCATTTTCGCGCACTTCCTTCTAATTTTATCCTCCCATCTTCATCTCTTGCTCTAGTGCCAACTCGCCATTTTTTTCGCGCGAAATAACGAGTATACTTTGACTCGAGAAAAAAAAAAGAACGAGAGAGTAAAAAGAGTGGAGCAAAAAAACTGGAACACATGAGAGCGAAGGATAGAGTGAAAGAGAGAGAGAGAGAGAGAGAGACGCCATAAACCACGATCAAAAGGCCTGAAAGGAGTCGAGTGTTTTCTCGAATTAGGCCGTGAATTTCCTCGCTCCGACAGCCTACACTGATTAGGCGAACCTCGCACTGCTAGCTGTTTTCTTTTCTCTCGCACGAGTCTCTCTTCTCGATTTTTTTTTCGCGTTTTCCTCGCGGGTAGCAATTGGTTTTGGCTTTTTCATTGACGTAAACGAGAATTAAGACGGAACGCGTTGGGCCTGAAAAATATACAGGTTTCCACATTTTCTGCCTGCTGCAATTTGTTTAATCTCCTTCTCTCTCTCTCTCTCTTTTCGCCTCTCTTCGCCTCTATTTTATCGACAACTGAGAAAGAGATCTGAAGTCCTCTTGGCTAGAGAGTGCAAAAGGATTTGGCTGGTTTCTTTTCTCCTTCTTATTCGTATGTTGAGCAATGAATGCTTCTTGTGCCTTAATTCCACTTTTATGTGCGTGAACCAAGTAGCGTCGGAATAAAGTGGTCGAGAGCGAATTGCCTTCTGGAATTGGTGAAAAAGGTTTCGAAAATTTTCTCGAAAGTTAATTATTTAGGTATTGCCAATTTTCCCTTATTTTACATTAGTTGGTAGTCTGGAAGCGTACGGTTTTTACGGAAACGTTTCAATTAAGGATTTTAGCTAGAAATGTTGAAAACAAGCTTGAGATTAAATTCGAAATAGGGTAGACCGGGGTAATGGGGGTCAGTGGGTAATTGTGGTCACCCGAATTTTAAAGAAAATACAAATTTGTATGCCTCAAAACCAGTTTTATACCAAATCAAAAGTAAAATACTACTTATATTAATTTAGAGAAACATCTTATTTCAATTTATTGAAAAGTTATACAAGATCTTACTTT
>UELU01121631.1:0-50174 GCA_900490025.1 Megastigmus dorsalis | reverse complement strand
ATATATATATATATATATATTAAGGAGCGTATTGAAAGCGTCGGAGGCGATTGGCCGCATAAATATTGGCTAATTGAATTTGCGCTGGCTCTGCAGCTACGCCGAGAAACGATCGTAAGCCCGACCGGGAGCCGAAACTTTCCGGGATATAACCTTCGGAGCTGCGCTGCAGCAGCTTTGCGCGCGTAATTATACCGGCCGCCTAAATGGCCTGTGTGCGTGTATCTGTGTGCGAGCCCATATTAGACAAGGATGAGTTAATGGTGATCAGTGTGGGGTAATGGTGATAACGCGATTATCACCTGGTGCCGAGAAATGGAAGAACGGTTTTTACGAAGCAATCCAACGAAGCTTTTATCGAACGGAAAATTTAAAGCACTTTAGTACTTAATTTTTTTGAATCTGTAGGTTTGTCTAATGAAAGTATAATGAAGATAGTAGGATCCTAATTTCTTCTAAATATTTATATTTTATTATCAATGCGTGAATGCTGGAAAGTTAAGGACAGAGATATAAAGGAGGATGCCCACGGCTGCCCCCAAGAAATATCAATATGGAATGCATGAAACTACTAAAAAGATGAAGAATGTATGTAAACTTAAAGATTCACATGCGAATTTTACCGTATACAAGTGGGGAAACATTTTGAAAGTAATTTTTTGCAATTTTTACTACTGATTGCCGCACGAAATTTTGATTTTTCCACTTATTGCAGTAAACTTCACCCTAATTTTTTTCAATGATCCCTTCATTTCTCCAGGTTAATTTTTTTTTTAATTTCATATTTTGTCAAACCCTAATCAAAAACACCAGTTTTGTACATTACACTACGTTCCTTTTTTTAATACAACTTCGTGGGCATCCTCCTTTGTTATATAATTATTATTGCTTGCGAGATACTTTCTGTAATAAGGGGTTACAGGAGTTACGTTGAAATAATGTTCGGTCGATGTTATTTCTCATGTTCACTATCTAGAGTTTTATTTAAGGATCAATTGAAAAATAATAAGTTTAGTAAGCGTGATCTGATTTATTCGATGTATTTCAAATAGAAAAGTAATCAATTAATATAGATGGATAGGTATAATAGATGAGGCTTCAAGATAAATAATCAATAAGTTTTTAGTTAAATATGCAAATCCTATATGTAGTAATCGTAAAGACATGTTTGATATTAAATTTTTTTTGAATACTTTCTGATTCTTTGAGGCCAAAAATTAATATTTACGATCAATAAAGCAGAAAGTTAAAATGTGCGTCTTGCATCACTCGGACCTTATCTACTTATTTCTATTTAGTGCGTTACAGGATTGAGGTTACATTTTCTTATTTTTTCCTTTATCCATAATTCCTGTACGATACGATAATTGCGGACTTATTTTAAAGAGGATTATCTTTATTATAGAAGCGCTCTAATGGTAACTTATGAAATTCCAATGAAAGGCTGGCTTTTAATAATAATTTAACTTCTACTATTTCAAAACAAACACTTTTCGTTCGATCATATCTGAAACAAATATTTATTTACATCCGACAATATGAAATCTGATCAAAGAAATCTTTTCGTAGAAGTCGTATCTATTGAATATACCAACTCCAACGGAACAATTTAAAACGCTGCAGAGTGAACTTTTACGACAAACAACGTTAAACTCTCGCGCGAACCAACTTTGAATTTTCGGGGAACAAAAGAAGAACAACGCAATCGCGCCCACGCACAGAGGGAAGTCAGAGAGAGAGAAAGAGAGAGAGAAAGAGAGGGACTGGTGAGGTAAAATGGTCCAATAATTAAAGCTCCCCACTCCCTGGGAACGGCTAATTGGAGAACGAACGCAGTCCAGTGGCTCTACCATCGCCGTCGCCGCCGCTGTCGCCGTCGCCGTAGCGCGTATATAAAGCTCTTTAAGCGGGAGTCCCGCTCTGCTCCGCGCAACTCCACTTCTTCGTCCTTCTCTCCTCCCCACGAATAATACGCAGAGAGGGTAGAACAACGGGGACAGAAGACAGAGAGAGAGAGAGAGAGATATAGATAGAGAGAGAGAGAAAGAAAGAGAGATAGATAGAGAGAGAGAGAGAAAGAAAGAGAGATAGAGAGAGAGAGAGAGAAAGAGTGGGGGGTAATGTTCGGCGAAGTTGCGATAACTTAAGTGGGGAGCTTAAAAGTTCGTTCCCTTTTACCCATTGGCTTTGCGCAGTTGGCCCCGGCACATCGCCTCTTAATTATTGCAAAACTTTGCCCACCCGCTCGCCTGCCTATTGTTGGCAAGAAGAACAGCCAGAGAGAGAGAGAGAGAGAGAGAGAGAGAGAGAGAGAGAAATAGAGAGAAGGTGAGATGCTACTTACTCTATGTATACACGTATGAATGTGTGTGTAGAGCAAGAGATATACAGAGAGGCTCGGTACTTGTATCCGCTATAGACTCGATGCGGCGGCGGCGGCGGCGGCGGCGGTAGCGCAAGTATAAGCCGCGAGCTGACTTAACGCTGTAATCTAGTTTATACATATACGGGTAATACAAGATCCCTCGCGCTATCATAATGTGCATCGCGTGCGTCTCTAGATTAGGGAGTTTGTTAAACTCGGGACTCGAACACGTCGTAGTTACGCTAGCACAGCGTTGCGTCGTTGCTGCTGCCGTCTGTCAGACTCGGGCTATACACCGGGTGTAAAAGGTATTTCATGGAGGGAAACGATGGATATCGTCGGCGAGGCTCTTGAAAATTAATCGCTGTACCGCGGATGCGTGTCTCGAGCGAATGTCGTATTTCTTTCAAGACTTTGTTTGGAAAAAATTGCTTCTGATAAAATGCATATTTCAAAGCGCTGCACAAATCAGTTTGATTAGATCATTTCAATTCTTGTCACGATGTACTTTGTAACTAACATTGAAATTACTAATTATATATAAGATAAAAAGGAACGCATGATAATTAAAACATAATCCTATAACCAGATCAAAATCGTTCAATTCTGTCGTACACTCTAAACATAAGAAAACAATAATAATTTATGTACTTTCTCCATTTATAGATGAAACGATTAAATTTTCAATTACTGCACTATTGCTACTTAACTATTGCTTTTTAACGGTAAAATCAAACGTTAAAAGTTCGCTGGAATCGATATTTGCATAACTAAAGCTTTCAGTCAGCCCGAAGTAAGTAATATTAATTAAAATCTCGTTACGATATTACGATAATCCTGCAGGAGCAGACGCGCCCAACTTGTGGCGAAAATCGGATTAAGAGAGTTGTATAGATCGTTACGTCGAACGTCGAGTGAAATAACACAGCAAAACTGTAAGCCGCGTGTGTCGCATATGGAAAGTTTTGGGCATAAACCTTATTCAATTACACTTTTTCTTTCCTATCAGAGTTGAGTATCCGTCGTAAGCTAGGCTAGGGTAGACATCGCTATTTCTCTACTCCATATATCCTTGCATTCTTACCCCGCCTCAACGTTTCTTATAACGAGATTCACGTATATATACTCCTTGGTCGAATGTAAGGGAGAGCCGTGCGAGGCTTACAGGAGCGTAGAGGAAAGCGAGGGACTAGCCATCTCTCGCTCTCTCTCTCTCTCTCTCTCTCTCTCTCTCTCTCCGCCAATAAATAATCGGGAAAATCGGTTATTGCTATATATACGTGTGCTGAAGGAAAGGGGGAGGGGGAAGGAAAGGCGACATATAGAGAGCAAGGGACGCGCGGCATCGACGTCATAAGTCTGCACGTGCCGCTGGAGCCGCGGCGAAACGCCGCTTTTATACGCGTGCCTGGCTTTCTCTTTCTCTCTTTCTCTCCCTCTGTCTCTCTCTCTCTCTCTCTGCCCTCCGAGCGAAATTTACGCGGAACTACGTCATTTTCAGGAGAAAATGGCACCTGGGCTCTCGTTCCTCCTCGTTTCGTCTCTCTCTCCCTTCTTATATGTATCCACCAGAGTCTCGGCTCCCTTTTTCTAGCCGCCGTGCGGATATCGTGCGATGACGGTTTTCCTCCTGAATTTTGATCAAATACATTTTCCACGCCGTACATAACGCCGGAATGCTTTATTATACCGAGGCAAAACTTTATTTTGTCCCTTTATACGCCACCGCCTCTCTATGTATTTGTACCTAGATGGGATTTACGATGCGAGGTTATGTTCCGCAGCTCTCTCGAATTTATGAAAATATTTTAATAAAGTCTGTACGTATGGAGAAGT
This sequence comes from Megastigmus dorsalis, assembly GCA_900490025.1. Classification (NCBI taxonomy): domain Eukaryota; kingdom Metazoa; phylum Arthropoda; class Insecta; order Hymenoptera; family Megastigmidae; genus Megastigmus; species Megastigmus dorsalis. The sequence goes on along the minus strand of UELU01121631.1, from coordinate 45,973 downwards.
TATTAGAGCTGAAATTTGATCCATTCGATTTTTTACTGTGAAAATTTTGAAATCGTGAAAACAGGCTTCGGTACTTTCCAACTCTTTTTCTGCGCTACGTGCGAAAGTATCGAAAAAGTCTTTTTTTTTTTAAACTAATATTATTTCGGATCGCATGTATATAGGTGTGAATTTACTACTGAATATCGAAAATAAATAAAATTGCAACAATTTTAGCAACCTATGATCGTTCTTTTATTTCTGATGAACCGAATCATTTTCCTACAGATAGGAAACCGCATATATATAGGCACATATTATAAATTTAGATTTGTTTTGTGTTTTATCTAAGTATAACTTATATACATATGCAGTTATTATATAGAATCGGTGATAGTAAGCGTTTTACTACGTTAACATTTAGTGTCCCTTTTTTACTCGACATGATAAGAAATAAAAGTACGAACGAGGGAAATAGAAAGCCTTATCGGACACGATTCTTAAAAATAAAGGCGCTTCGAGTCACTTCGACCGAAGGTACAACATCCATCCGATGGGAAATTGAAAATATACGCGCTCTCGGTAAATAGGTAAGTTTTATTGACGCAACGAAGCCCCCCCCCCCCCCCCCCCCTCCCCGCGTAGCGATAAAAATTGCACAAGCGCGCGGAGGCCATTTTAAAATATACATCAACAATTGATGCAAGAAAGAAGAAGGAGAAGAAAAAAAAGTAATTCAACCGACGATAAGGAACGAAGGGGGAGAGAGAGAGAGAGAGAGAGAGTCTGGAAAACACGTAGTTACAAAGCAGGGACGCGAGAAAGAGAAAAGGTCGGAGAAAACGAGGAACGAAAAAAATACAACTCGCCCGCTGTATATAAAAAGGGAAATTCGAAACTGCGCGCGCGAGTGTGTTTTGGCCGTTGGCTGGCCTAGTTTGGTGTTATTCGACGCCTCGGGGCCGCTCGCACGCGCGACCTGCTGCTACTGCTTGGATAGCTCGAAGTACCGCGGGGGGGTTGCGAGAGCCAATAACTTGCATTCGAATATATTGATTGGTAGGATGATAAGTGTGGCACACACGCGCGCCTATATATACATACACGTGCACATGCAGACTCACATACACACACGGAGAGAGCGACGGCTCACTTTTACTCGCTCGCCAATTTCTCACGCAAACATGCTCTCGTCCCGCGCGATTTTCATTCCGATGACATTATTACCAGGGGATATCGTCGCTATATATATATATATATATATATATATGTGTGTGTGTGTGTCGGTGTATTTTCGCCCTCGTATAACTCCACTGTACATTTATTATCTTTATGAAGAATCTTAGGATATCGCAACTATAAATTACAGCGATAAATTCGCAAATATTTATGCGCTCCGCCGCCGCCGGTTCCATCGTATAGATTTTTCGGTCGAACGTTATATATTTTCCGATATTATATACGCTGTGCTTATATAGATCGCTACGGATCGAGGATTTTAGAAAAATCTTGAAGTTTCGTAATCCAGGCCAGGGTATAAAGTGAAATTGAGGCGGATAGACGCGCTCGCCGCGGCGGCTGAGCGAAAGCCGTATCTGGATAACGCTAAGCCTCCCAGCCATATGAATCAAACTTTGCAGACGTTTATACATTCTGCAGATTCTTATTGATTTTAGGGCTAAAGCCGCGGATGTTGCTTCGATTTAATTTCCGCGATTCGGATCGAATTTAAATTGTTAATGTCCCCGCGACAGTTGTTGCTGAATATATATTGACGCGCAGTGTCAATCGACAGGTCGATACTTTTAAGACAGTTTGTAAATATTGCGCGTCACTTTTCAGCCCTTGTTGAAGCGTATTCGATTTTTGCAACGAATATTAATTAGTTTGGAATTTCAAAAGTCAGCAACTTTTTTTGTATGCTTAAGACTCTCCCCAAGTTTTTATTGGCCAATATTTGAGTTCTGTGTCAAAGGCAATCAATTAGTTTGATTAGACCATTTAATTTCTTATCGCGATAAACTTTAAGTAATTAACATTGAAATTATACTAATTACAGCTACTAAATTTGTGGGAATATTATTTTACAGTTTGTCGGATAGAGAGATCAAAGCGTAGAAAGGGAGGTTTGATATAAACGTATAGTTTCTATGCTCCTAAATTGACTTTGATCGTTATGCTCTGAACTTCAGCCTAGAGCTTATAACAGAATTAGTATTAGTAGTAAATATGTTTAACTATGATTGACGGACTTGGAATATTCAAACTCTGCCCTGAAGACGATTTAAGCGAATGGTACACAGGTGAAAATTATAAAGAGGAATTAATAAGATATACTCAAAATTTATTTTGCTTATAAAACAATAGAATAAAGTTACATCATAGTTTAGAAATGGTTCTGCATGAATGGAGTGATACCACCAACTATTATATCGTATGTACTTGCTTGTAAATATTACGAAACTATAGAACGAGTACTGAACAAAAATTGATTCCGAATACCGTTTACTCGTTAAGAAAAAAAAAAAAAACACTGCGCATTTAACTATATTTAACATAATCAAGAAGAAAAAAATTTGCAGTCAATTGATTTCCTAGCCAAACGAGATTCAGGCAAGATCCGAATGTACTTCCACTGCGGCTAACTGTGCACTTTCCCTGCTGGAAATTAATTAACGCTTTTAATTCAACCGTCGTCGTTTTTTTTCTTCGCCCGCTGGACAAAACTTTCTCGACGAGGTGCAGCAGAATTCCTAGAGGAATTCCTAGGCTAAAAAAAAAAGAAGAAAAAAGAGCTGCCGATGCAATGGAAAGCTTGTATAACACAAACTCTTAAACACGGATTCCTGCTTATGTCCACTTAACACGCGAGAGTGTAGAAATACCTCAGCCGGCGAGCAAGTGAGAATCACACTTCGGCGGTCAATTGAAATACTTGAAAGACACTTGGACTAGTGAGGACGAGCTGGTGCGACGCGTACATATATATATAAGCTAGGAAGGGAACTCGGAGCAAAACTTATTCGAGACTCGGGCGAATGAGAATAGCCTCGCGCAGTGCAACGGCGTGGCGGCGGCATTCTGGGTGAACTCAACAAGAGCTCTTTGCATGTAAAATAAAGTCTCTCTCTCTCTCTTGCTCTACGACCTGCCGGCGTCAAACGACACCAGGGCATTACGTGGAAACCGATAATTACAGTCGGCGCTGCGACAACTACGACGACGACGACCCCTTACGGCATACACATGCAGGAGGCTATATATACGCGTGCACTGCAGTCTGCGAGGATGGAACGAGAGAGAGAGAGAGAGGGAGAGAGGAGTTGATAGTGCTAGAAGAAGGAAAGGGAAGGTCGAGTGTCTGAATCGGCCGATAATTCAAGCGGGCGTGTTACGCTCTCTCTCTCTCTCTCTCTCTCTCTCTCTCCTCCCGGGGACTCGCGGGTTCGCCAACCTTACTCGTGCAAACACTCGCGCGTCGCGTTATAGAGAGTGTGACTCAGACAGCTCGCGTGCGAGAGAGACAGAGAGAGCGAGAGAGAGAGAGAGAGAGAGGTGGATTCTTCAAGTTTTCTCTCACTCTCTTTCGCGCGCGATTTTCAGCCCTCGCACACTTTCGTCCTCATCTCTTGCGCCGGTCTCGCGTGTGCGAGTGTTTGTGCGTGAGCGCGCGTGTCGCGCTGTAGGATATATTAAAGAGCGATGAAAATTCATCGGGATGATGAGATCGCGACGGCCGTTGTGTTAATACCTATCGCTGCTGTCTGGGATATTATTGCATTATTTTCTTTTGGATTTGAGCGCTCGCTGCGACTCGTTATCTCTGAGTTTGTCTCTGTAAATCTGAATGGGGTGTTGATCGACTTATCGATTCGAGGTCAATGTACCGAGAATTTAACTTTGAGCTTCTACATCTGTTCTTTCGTTAGTTTTCAGTGTACGCCCAGCGACGTGTTGTTTACGTACACATCTTAATGAAATTTTCTATATTTATTTATGAGAGTTGACAAGATTAATTTGACAAAATACCGAATTGAGTTACGTTTGCAAATAATACCGTTAATGTTGGCCGAGCCTGTGTAAGCTCTTAAAGCGATTGGAAAATTCTGGAAATTCCGATAAATTTTGGGGGCCAAACACGAACGCTGCAGCCATGCACATCTATTCGTGTTGGTAAAGGCATGTGCGGAACTGAACAGCCTGCGCTATATGCTCCATTCGATATACATGTATTTACATATATGTATATATGTATGTACACGCAAACTATCAAGCTACGATATGTCGCACGTGAAACTTCGATCGCGGACTTTTCAACATTTTGGCCATTGGCTATCAAAGTTACATTGCGAATCGTATTGAATATCTTTGGACATTCTGATAAAACAATGTCTTGCGTTTTCCGAACGAATTGGGACGTGATTCTTTTCCTCTTCAAAATTTATAATTTTATCGTAGTTGGAACTTTAAAGTCAAATTATACACAAGCGTTATATGTATACTTTCGTTTTACTATTAAATTCGAGCAACCTTTCGTAAATGTAACCTTTCATATTGATTTAATTTATACCAATCTCTCCATTTCCAATCTTTCTGAATTACATATAATTTTTCAAAGATTAATTGAAAATGATAATCCAGTGACTGGTAGCAATTGTTTGAAGATTAGTTAATTATTCGTAATATTTTATTAACTTAAGCTTATTTCAATAATAAATTATATAATATTATAGAAAGTATAATCGATCAGCCATGGAATGAAAATTTTTTTCGTTTAAAATTGTGATTAAATTTATGTTTGAAATGGGAATTAACGAATGAATGGATCCAACGATATTGAATATACTCTAATTGACAATAGAATCACTGCGTTATTTTAGTAATAAAATCAGCTTTACCTTACTTATTAATTTTTATAAATCTTGCTTTATTAACTCGCGTTTGCTGTTCCCTATTTACCAAGTTACAAGTTTTATTTGAATAACCCAATTGTATTTATCGATAACGGTTAGTTATAAATAAAAATTCTTTGAAATTCGTTAAAATAAAATTTATAAATTCATTAATTAAATTATATTAATTTAAAAAATATAATACAGTTTCGAATGATTACTCGTTCAGTGCACCTATACGAACAATACCACGAATTCTCAACGTTCTAACAATCGACGCACCGAAAAGCGCTATTCTGTGAATCTCTCGCGTCTCTCCCGGTGTAATCAACTTGAACATATGCTTTTAAATGTGCAGCTCAGCTCGCCGGTCGACTCGCACAACCATCCCTGTATATATATACTCTCTTGGGGCGATGAATTCCATTTTTCCGCCGGCAAGTCTTGTCCATGCCCAACATCTTCCTCTACTTTCGGTACAAACGGAAACATCGGGTGCAAAAAAGGAAAAAAGAACAGGAGAGAGAAAAGCCACGAAGCGAGGAAGGCGAGCAGCGAGGCTCTCTCTGACCAACGAGATTATGTCTGTTTACGCGGAACACGAGATGCTGTATATACACGAACACACATATAAGAAAGTCTGTGTATAACGGGTGTGTTTATACGCTCTCGCTCAGGCAGCGACAGAAGCGGCGGCGGCTGCAGCGGCAGTCTCTCGTTGTCTCATGACTTATGGATCCGCTCGCGGCGGCACTACTTGCGAGCGATATCGAGGAAACGAGCTTCGTTCACTCCCTCTCTCTCTCTCTCTCTTCCTCTCCTTTTCTGCGTGCAGTCTCTTCTCCCACCCTCGCTCCCGACGCAGGAGCTTAGAGCTCGACATCCATTTCGTTTGGCCGACCCACATCGGCAAACAGCGCGTCGCGGGCTACCGTCGCGCCATTTGTCGAGATGAACTACTGCCGCAGCAGCAGCCGCGCGGTCCACTTCTGCCGCTTCCTGTGCTCTCTCTCCCTCTCTCTCTCTCTTTCGCACTGTGCCTCGTTCGCAAGAGTGCACCGGGCGCGCACACACACCGTGGCTATATTTGCGGGCAGGAGTGGCGTGCGATATCTTTGGCCCTCGCACTGTTGGACCGAAGAATTTGCGAGTCAAACGATGCTTAATTAACGTACGTGTGTCGCGTGTAGCTGTCTGTGTGTGTAACTGTGCTTTTTTTTTTTCTCTCTCTCTCTGTCTCTCCTGTAAGGCTTGGCGTGTAAGCGGCTGCGCGTCCGGCGTATATATGAAAGGTTTTGCATCAACATTTGCAAGACAATGGAGCGATAGAATTATACGTTTCACGTGCGACGAGATTGTTTTTTTTTTGTTTTTATACTCGATGAAAGGTGTATATGCGTGTGTGTGTGTGTGTGGGTCTATTCAAAGAGGATGAAAGCGACGAGAGGTAGTTCGTTAGGATGCATAATTGAGTTGTACACTGTTTACTTTCGTTGGGAGCCGCGCTAGTCTCTCTCTCCCTCTCTCTCTCTCGCGCGATTTACTCGTGCCGTTTAATTAGGATAAGAGATTATCGCCTTAGGTGCGGTGAAAATAATACGATAATATCCGCTGATTTTTCTTTCTTTCTCTCTTCCCTCAGTTTTTAATTATTCGGCGATAGGAATAATTGCGGAATGAGTGTTAAATATATAAGCGCCCTTTGCTAATCCATTTAATTAAAAGCAGATTCAATCCTAATTAAATATGTAACGTTATTTATCCGCGTTTATAAATTTTGCGCGCGAACTTTCTGTATCTCGCGACGATATATATGCGTAATTGACCGCTAAATAAGTTCTCCCGGCCCGTGATTGAGTAGCTCGTATCAACTAAAGGCAATATTTATAGTAATTATACTCACAGTCAAGTCGCTAATGGCACGTAGTAGTAGTAGTGTTAAGAAGTTCAACTGTACGTTCGCGGTACGAAAGTCACGTAGAAGCAATTTGCTTCCATATATATATATATAGAACATCGGAAAATCATATCTCCGCTAATTGCATTTATAGTAATTACAATGGGGTGGTATGAGGCCGACAGAGGAAACGCGTCCGTTGAAGTAATAAAGTAATTTTTCATTACCAAAGCCAATAAATAATGTGGCGATAAGTAGAAAAGGTGGAGCGAACGCGTTGGACACTGGGAGGCAGTCAATAGTGATTATACGCGCGCATCCTCTGCTCTTGACCGCTAGCGCAGTAGTAACAGCAGCCTCGAGTCAGACACCTGCGACTTGAACTACTTTTAGAGCGCGGGAAAACTCGTTAAATCACGCGGTTACGGACTTTTACAACGATGGTAAATCCCTTATTTTATTATAGCTGCGTAACGATCTGCTCGTTCGAATAAATATTCCAAATTCTAAGCGTGCATGTTTAAATAATTTTTTTTTAGGCTTTATAAAAATCGATGCAAATTTTCGGAATGATTTTACATTGGATCTCGCTCGAATAACTCGTTTAATAATAGAAACTTGAAATTTAAATCACACAGCAATGAATAAAGAAACAGCTGAGGCGTAGAAAAAAGATCAATTGTTTTCAATCGATTACAATAGTTATTCGCGGTGGAATTTCATTAACCCTTCCCATGTCTCGCTGACTCGTCCGCTCGCTCCAGGACTTACACCGCAGTTAACTGATCGGAAAAATAGTTAGAGGCACTGTACACCTATTGACGTCTTTCTTTCAACGGCGTCAGGGAAAGCAAAGCCGAGGGGAATTGCAAGCGTGGCGGCTTTCGCAAAGTGCTTTTTAACACGAACAATAATTTCGCGCGAGCCTCAAAGTAGGAGAGGGAGGAGGGGGGACTCACCATTTAAAAAGCGCTTGATTGTACCTATTTTCTGGGAAAACAAGTAAACAGCGGTTCAGGGAAACGTCAAAGCGGCCGCGCGCGATTACGAGTTGGGAATACATATTTCTTTTCGCGGAACTCTCAAAACAGTCAAAGTCGAGTTTTGCGCGCTAAACTTGGCATGCAATTTTTGCCCAACTATTTCTTTTACTACCCCTAAGCTTTTCAGACTCTCTCGACTGTTTTTCTTTTCGTCCGACAAGAAGGGAGATTTTAAAGTTTTAGTGGTCGGAAACGTGGTTTTCGTAAATCGAATATTGTAAAGTTTGTTGTTCGCACAATTACACTTTGCTCATAACTTTGTGAGCAATTAATTTAATGGGCTTGGAAATAAAACTCCACTACTCGCGTTATCAGGTTGAAGTGTTTAAGCGCCCTGCAATATACACGACCGTCTAGTTTTTTCAGTTATCCCAAAAAATTTCTTTAAAACACGTAAATAGTCTGAAGAGCAAAACTTTTCAAGTGCTCCTTATCACGCTATCTGAATCTACCCTATACTTTAAAAGTTAAGAGATTATTATAATTTTAATAATTCGTGGGTATAAACGAGTTTTTAAAATAATTCCCATTAAACTGAAATGATATCGTATTAAAATTCGCAATGATAATTAAATAAAAAGAATCACAAGTAGTAAAGAGATTTATTTACCGGCATGCACATGCCCCAATAAAGAAAAGAAAAGAACAAATCGCTGCATTTCAAAGAAAACCATTCGCGGTCAAGTATAAGAAACGATATTCATCGTCATGCAAATTTCTCATCATTCTTCGTGATCCCTCTCTCTCTCTCTCTCTCTCTCTCTCACACACACAAACATACACCAAACTCTTTAACTCGTTCTCCCTCTCCATCCCAGAGTCGAATTACGCAATCGCAGCTCCGATTTTCCATTATCGACAGTAATTACTTTTTTATTGACCCGCGCCCGCGTGCGCTTTGCGGAATCCCGATGGAAAATCTGTATCACGGAATACTTGGGAGGGGGTTTGTGAAAAGCGTCCGTCGACCAATGCGATTTGAAATGCCAAGTCACTTTATCCGAGGAGGAGGGGGAGAGAGTCGAGTCTTAGAGCCGCGTTTCGTTCGTGTGCGCGCCAAGAGAACTCGTGTGCCGGGCGCGCGCACCGAGTCCGCGTGCAAGAAAAGAAAAACACTATAGATTAAGATCTTTACTGGGGGAGGGGATTCAGTTGAGATAGGCGGCGAGTTAATGAGATTCTGGGATGAAAAAACATTAAAGATAACGCGCGAGCGAGGGCTTAATTTACAATTAAATTCCGTTTAATGCGTGCCCGAGTTTTTTTCTTACGATTGAATGGGGGGAATTGCATAGGGAAAAGAACACTAATGGGAAGGGGAGCGAATGCACTAATGACATTGTTGAAAAACCAATAGATTCTCGTTAGTTTCCCATTAGTTTTATATAAGTGATTTTGATTTCTGAACATTTTATTACACACTAACCGATTAAATATGTGTTACATCGTAACAGAATCTATTGGTTTTACATTGAAACTGATTCAAATTCTTGAAAGTTACTGCTGATGAATGATATGCTGAGAGAAAAAGATTTTATATTCTACAGTAAAGGGATTTGAGATGTCAGAACTTCGCTAAACAACATACTTGTGTCTACCACGGTATTAAATAAGAAAAGAACTGTAATGCCACTAAGTCCCTGGTAAAGACAATACCTGTCAGGAATTTTTGAGATCCCTGAAATTGATTTTTAGCTTTCCGATGAATCCTTGTGTATTACAGTAGCATTAAAATCTATAATGCGTGTTTCGATTAATGTTTTGTGAGAAATGAAATTTTTAACAGTTTTATTATTTTCTCGCTTAAGCATTGACATAAACGAGTTTACAATAAATGGCACATCATTAATTTGTACTACAAAATTAAATTTATTTCTTTAACTAAATGAAATCTCGAATTAATTATTGAATTTCACGTAATGCTAATAACCGAAGTTATTGTCACTGCAGAGTTAATTAATAATAAAATGAATTAAAAATATTCGTTTGAATTTAATGAAGTGACAACAATAGTATTAAATTCATTCACGAATCGAAATTGCCAGAAATTGAAAGAATACGAAGGTATATAGTGTATATGAGAGGCAACTCTCTCTGCCGCTGCTCGGCAGCGCCCCCTGGCGCTCCCCTCTACTTTGCGGACGCACTGAGCGTCACTGTTCAACAAGCATATATAAAGAAAGAGATTTTATCTAAATAAAGTATTTATCAGTTATTACATAACGTGCTTTTAATTGTTTGCTCTGCGAAAGCCCCCTTATAAACTATCAGAAATGTATTCTTAATAATTTCATTTAAAGAGCTTATAACGCAGCAAATTAAGCTGTACGTTCAAAATGATTATATTAATTAACTCTTTGTGCTAAAAAGTACTTTGTTAATATAAACTTGAATTAATGAAAATTCCAAAATTATATTAATTTGTTCATCTTGAAATCTGTATAATATAGACTACTAATTTCATTAAAATGTTCGCTGAAGTGATTATTCATGTATATACTTCTCAACGACCTTTTTAGCGATTCGATGGAAAGAGAAAAAAATTGATAAACGCAGCTTCAAGTTGTCCATTTGATAGATATACCGTGCTAATGGATCAGCGGCAGCATGAAAAAAAAAAGAAAGAAAAAAAAATCGGAGAACGAACTTGGAATTTACTTGCACCGACGATTGCTTTGACAATTTAGCCGACGCGAAGCAGCGATAACGTTCGGCACGCTTCGTTGAAGTTCGCTCGGACGAACGATACGAAAGCTGCAAACGACTGTATCTCTCTTAGCTCTTCTCTTTATTCTTTTCCTCTCTGCTTTTTTTCTTCCACTCTCATTCTATATTCAACATTTTTCCTTCGTTATCTCTGAGTACTTTAATTTTTTCTGTATTTTGCCCCCTTTCATACTGTAAATGTGAAGATTCGCGAATATTCCTGCATGGAGTCAGATAGGCTTAGACATTTTAATATGAATTAAAATAATGTAAAGAAAAACTAAGCTGGGAGAGAAGCTTGCTGAGACGAAAATTTCATATCGCAGTACTGTGCTGCATTCATAGCGTCTTATTACACCAGGTTTTATGGGGAATTTTTTAATTTTTTCTTCCTTTTTTTTTCCTGGGTCGAAGGTGTACCTGTGGAATATTATACGAAAAGCTTGGATCTTGTTTGCGAGTTGAAGATACGTGATTAAATTTTTTAGGATTGAATCATTTAAGATAATGTTTTATGCATTTTTAAGATTAAAAATATACGCGAATTAGTCACATGTATCTTGTACGACTATTTGCCGTATGTTTCACTTGCTTAAAGGTATACTATCATTTGAAATTATAAACTCTTAAGAAATAATTTAATTATAATATTCTTTTTTAATTCATGAAATAAATTGATTTTTTTACTAATAGTTCTGAAATCATCATATTTTTTACAATTATTTTGAATTTAAGCATGCACTATAAGCTGCTTTAACAATTTTTTTACCTGGTTCTTCTCGGCTTTCTATTAATTATCGGGAATCCTTTACCGCATTATATTCAAGCATTATCATTGGCTTCGTAAAATAAATTTTGTGTTTATTTTAATTCATTAGGCAAAAATTATTATACATTTCATAACTTAATAAATTATGAATTTTCGTCAAGTGTATTTAAAATTCGCTAATAGTACAACTTCAAACTTTATATTATATACTCGAGTATGTATTTTCAATACAAATTAACCCATTAATTTGTATACTAATTGGTATACATAATATATATACGTATAATCTAAGTTTATATCTGAGAATTCTTTTTTGAAAAAAAACTCTATTTTTATATAAATGTATTTTTCAACTTTAACTATTATAATATTCAGGAGTGGATATGATAATAGTTGTCAGAATACACATCTTATGCATGAGCGCAAAGCTTGAGGCTTGTTTACACTTCGCGCATTAGAAATGTAAATGGTGAATACGAGTTATAACTGCGAATATGGTACGCATTTATTAGATGTTATAGCACAAAAATCGTAAAATTAAATATTTTTAGTATTATTTTTATACGTTTTTGTATCGAACGTAAATAACGTTATTTATTTTATATTGTATTTTTGCTCTTTAAAGACTATTTGTCGATAAGAATAACGTTATTTACGTTCGATAAAAAACAAGAAATACAACGAAAAATATTGTTTTACTTATAATTAAACTTAAATCTTATCGACAAATAGTCTTTAAAGAGCAAAAATACAATATAAAATTCCTTAAACTGATTAACCGCGATCGGACAGACTCCCTTTGATATTATCGAGGTGATTCGAATTACAGCGTAGACCAGGTAGTTTACGCAGTGCGTGAAATTAGTGTGTGCGTGTACGTTGGCAATAACATGAACGCCGCGATACAATAACGTGTACCGCAATAATTTCCCTCGGGGCATCTCCCAGAAGAGATACAAAAGAGAGACAATTGTCTTAGGCTTATGCCGATGTAATAACACATAATACCGGCCATTGTACGTAAACGCGCGCGACTTTGTCCACATTATTCGAAGGTTCAGGTTCCAGTTAATCGCGGGGGCAGAGTCCGTAGTTCGCCTCCAGCTTTTCGCCCGGGCTATGACGAACCGCCGCCGCGAGTCTGATGAAAGCCCCTGGACCCCAGCGGACTATGCTCAAGAGAGAGGATCGCTTTATACACGTACACACACACATATACACGCGTGCAGGGGCGCATATATATAGTTTAGCTTTGTGACGCGGGATTCGTTGGAAAATCCTGAGCGGTTTTCAGTCGGCCGCGATAAGCCCGCCACTGACGAGGTTAACTTCCTAAGCGCCCCCCCCCCTCCCCTTCCCTTCCCTCCCTGATGTCGCATCCCTCGCCAGCTTCGACGTGTATAGTGTCCTGCTTGACGTGCGCTTGGATGCCTCTGTGGGTGCTTGTGTCTGTGTATGGGTCGTACAGCGAGTAGACGCCGTGTTTATGCATATTGCGCTCAATTTGATGGAAATTTCTATCGCTTCATTTTGTTATCCCCGAAACTTTCCTGGATTTTTATTGAGTTACGGTCTAAAGTCTGCGGACTACTGAAAATATGTGATGGGGCGGTTATGTTCGGTTCGCTTGATGATGTAGAGTTAAGTGCCATAGCCGAAACAAAAAGAACAATGATCGCGATTAAATTGGGTGGGAGGTGGGTGAAGGAAATCTCGAAGATGGAAAGTGTGGCTATATAAAAGTTGAAAAAAGTTGTAGGGGGCGTAGTTTGAAAGTTTCGTACTTTGCGTGACTGCATTTCTTAATTCTTCCTTCGCTTTTTAGTTCTTTATGCTGTGTACGAATTCAAGGAGTTTTATTATTACTCGCGGCTATTGTTGCCTTTTTCTGAATGAGTTTCGTTTATGAATTTTAGCGAGAGTGGTTCAGTAGGATCGATATAGTGGCTTTTACCTTGATGACTACTACAGATAAATCCATGTCATATACGCATGTGCACTTGTCTTCCCCTATTCTGGATTATTTCAATGTATAAATCTACACTTTGTTAAATTTAGTTTTACATACCTGCTACTTGCATAATTATAAATATATGAGTAATTATGCCCCATCCTCCCCCGGTTATGCTATACAATAAAAAATTAAATCCTAATACTGTAAAAGTATTAACTAGATTTGAAATCAAGGAATTCGTTTTATTAAAATGGAAAGTTTGAAGTAAGGTTGTAATAATTTTGCAGCTATTCGTAACTTTACAAGTTGGATTAATCGCCAACTTTTGCTATTTCTTACGAAGATCGCGGAAAATAAATCCGGCTTCCCAAGGAAGTTTAATTCAATTTATTGATTCGAACTTCTCGCAAAGATTTAAGCTTGAATAATACTTCTCGGTATACCATCGTTGAAATATAATATTGCACGCGATTTTTAACAATAAACCGATTAAAAGTGTTCTTGTGCACTTTTTCCTGAAGACTTGGTATGTGAACTCCACTGATATAATAATAAATGCTTGAAAGCTAACTATTCTGCTTTTAGTAGGAGTAAACAGTATATCGAGTTATGAATAATTTCGAATTTCTCATATATGTATTGTAAATACTGTTCTAGCGGGAATACACAGTTGGCTTTGTTTTTGCTGCGGAATTCAGATTCAGGTACACTCGCACGAGAACAATTTGTCAACAAAGCTGCTACAAATTTACTTTGCACACTTCTATTTGCATTCGGCATTGGTATCGAGGACAATGTAAATTATTTGTTTTTGCATCGGTCGTGTTACAATATTTATTTGATTATTCATTTGCTATCTCTCTTTTTTTTGTTATATAGGTCAAGAGATATTGTACCTTTCCATTCAAAGCTCATAATCCGGTTATGTACGAGAATACTAGAGCTGTCAAAACAATTGTGACGTGTATTATTATGAGTATTGTATGGATAAAAATGACTTTGACGGCGATATACTTTAATTTATTCAGGGAAAAACAAATCTTACATCTTCTGAAGTAATCACGCGCTCAAGAAAGCACCGCAACAAAGACTTCTCAGCGCTTGGCAATAAATAAAAGACATTCCAAAGTCGGACAAGTTCGCGTAGAGCGCAGCGGCGGCGCAGTTCTACATATAGCTGATGCGCATTGTCCCACTTTTACGGTATACCAGCATTCCTTTCAATTATTCGTTTATCGACCCTTTACCGCGCCTGCCCATTTCTTTCGGCTCGGCGAGCTCCAAGCCACTCGCGACCTGCACGTATTCATTTTATTCAAGAGGCCCACTTCGAAGTTCCGATTCCAAGTTTCGCGGTAGTAAAATAATGTCTCTCGGAGAATGAGAGAATGAGTTTCTTGTAGCACCGCGGCCATTATCCTTGTTTACCCGACTCTTATCGTTATTGCAACCACCGCCGCGCAATATTCAATTCGCGACTAACGGCTCGCGCGAATAAAGGATTATATATATATTTAAACGAAAGGGAATATATAAGACGATCGCGAGTAAAAAAGCCTATGCGGGATGCTTGGCGAGCGCGCTTAAATCCCTGAGGCTAATCGAGATATACGATATTCCGCGCCAACTTCGTTTTTTCTCTCTCTCTCTCTCAGTCTCTAGCCTATTCTTTCTCTCTTTGATGTCACTTGTGGCTGGCATTAGCAGACTTTCGTATTTGTCGGGTGATTTATCCTCGACGCTTTATTGAATCGTTTCTTTGTTATAGAAAGACGCGCCGGGGCTTGGGGGTTCTGCCGCCACCACCGCCAAGCACACCGCCATCGAGCTATTATTTTCTTTTTTCCCGTCATTTTCCCTCTCGCCGAGGCGCTCTTCTTTATTTTATTCGACGCCCCGCTAAACTCGACTGTCAATTCACGATTATTCCACCTTCTCTATCTCTCTCTCTCTCTCTCTCTTTCTCTCTCTCTGCTCTCTTTGACTTCTTTTTCTGCTTCTTCTCCTTCATCGCATCATGGCTTCTCTGGTCTTTTTCTTCCCCTTTTCATTTCTGCGTCTTCCTTTTATTTTTTTCGCTGTCGAAAGCTAACGAGCACGAGAAAAGCTGTGCTGCGAGGACAAGAGGTTGAACTTTTTTCTCGGCCTTTTATGGTCCACCGGGTATGCATTTACACGCTGCCCCGCCTTTGTTTAATATCGTAAGCGCTTGTTATTAACTTTAAGACGGCTTTCAAGCTGAGCTACACAATAATGTATAAAACAGTATAAATTCTTTTAAGTACGACTTGCGATACTTAAAAGTTGTTTGATATTTTAATATTGCTTATAACGACGACAGTAAAGCCATGCGAGTGCAAGAAAAGTTGGGAGTTGGTATATTACCTTTTGATATCGGGAATTATTAAACGCGCAATTTATAAATAAATTCAATGATTTTCTTACGTGGAGTCTCTAATCCAGCTGTTAGTCGATATATCGACCGGTAGGGTAAAGTTCAAAGTAAAAAATTGGGTGCAAAGGTTCGAGAGGGTTTATCTACGTAATTTATGATGCGCTGAATACGGAAAAAATAGTGGCAAGAAATCCTTAAGGCATTGTTGACCGAGATAATTACTTTAAAAGCATGCAATCATTTTTAATAGTTTCTATAAGTAAAAGTTCATTTTCCCCGATTTAAAAAGTTTAGAAAAATTTTAGAATAACCTTTATGTTAACGAATGAATCAGTTGCTATTTAATTAATTAAAAATATCGCGTAACCTGATCGTTCATTGGTCTTAACCGATCATTTACTGGTACCATCATCCTACATTTTGAGTGAAACTTGTCTTAGAACTGATTAGATTGTTGAATCGATTGTTACATTATATTATATGATAGTTCATTTGCAGATTTCTTATAGGAGTATTTTCACACAGCTCGTCTGACAAGAGCAAGGCTATTACCACTTAGAACAATCCTTTCGCTCTTTTATAAAAGCCTTTACAAAAATTCTTATATGCATTTCGATCGAAGCTTTGTAATAATCAGGAGCGGCACGCAAATATAAAATATTTAAATGCGAAATACAGCCAAGGTAATTACTGTTAACGGAACCCCGTTTTATTAAATAGTCGCACTCAGCGCAAAACATAATCTCTGCTAATTACCGAAGTGCGCTGTATAATAACCCCTTCCCGAAGGACGCGCTGAAATTCTCATCAATCTTATGTTTAATTCAAAGAATTCAGCGGCGGCGCACCTTGGCGTCTAATGCAGTTAATGGCTCGTGCACGTACGTCGTTGCTTGCTGCCGGGGCGAAAGAAAGATTAATGTTAATCCTGGCGCACGGTGGCAAAAATTTATTCCTGCGGCCCCCCCCCAAAGTAAATTAATGCTGCTTTTCACTTTTGCCGATACTTAAACTGCCCCAAAACTACGGCCTGGACTTGGGAAACATTAAAAGCGGTACACGCTCTCCTTTTTTGCCTCCCCCCCCCCTCCCCACCTCTACCTCGCCCCGTCTTCTTTTCCTTAATCGATGTTAATTCAAGCGAATTATTCAACAGTAACGATGTACGACTCACGCATAGGCCGATTATCTGAAATCTCTTGACTTAAAGAGTGGGTAATTTGATGTTTCCTTCAATAGTAAAAGGATTTATATTATCTAAAAATTATACTATAGCTTCAGATTACGTCGACTCGAGGAGATTTATTATTTTCAATAAATCTCTTTAATTGTTTTCATAGTCGCACTCAGTCACCATTTTCTCACCGCACTTTCCGATTGTCCTTGATAAATAAAGAATGCAAATTATTAATCAAATTGTGTTGCAGCTAAAGCTTTGATGATTTATTATTAAACACGCTTATGAGTCGTTTGAATTGTCCAATAAAATAAGTAATTATAAATTTAAGTATCGGTATAATAATATCCTTTGCTAAATTAAACAATCAAACTGTACCGTAATAATAAGATACCATACTTTGTTTCGCTCGTTTTCCATTTAATGTTGACTTTGATCGTGTGTCCCGTAGGGAACAAATGGTGGCTATCGCATATAACCGTGCGGTAATAACACAAACGACTAAACAGCAAGTTTTTCAGTATTATATCATCACGTACACATTTGGCGGAGCAGCAGCGGTAGAACACGAAGATTGCACGATGAAACATAAACAGTCTTCAAAAAATATATCGCCGTTTATATCGCCAAGCTGGAAGGAAAAAAAATACGTTGTACTAGTCGCCTTTAACCCCCCTCCCACCTGCAAGGCTTATTAATCACGCTCCGTTGCAGCTACGTTAGAATTATCACCTCCTCATCCCACGTATATAAGAAGAAGAAGAACAAGACGGAGAAATGCGAGTAGAAGATGGAGAAGAAGAAGAAGAGGAGGAGGAGGAAGAGGTAGAAGAACAAGCTTTCTATATAGAAAACACACCGTGTATTACGCGATAGAGGCTACAGGGACTTTTGTCAGTCGTTAAAAACATTAAGGGATGAAAAAAAGATGAGAGAGAGAGAGAGAGAGAGAGAGAGAAGAGGCGCAGAGCTCGGCGTTTTCTCGTCTTCGTTTCGCACTCGCGAGAGCTTTGCATTCTTCCAGCTGACTTGGCCTTTTATACGTCCGCCTTATGTAACGCGCCTCCGCTGCTGCTGCTGCTGCTGCTGCTCCAGCGTCTCTCCTTACTCCTACTTCTTCTTATTCTTCTACCTCCTCCTCCTCTCCTTCTTCGCCGAAACTCGAAACTCGCGCGCTACATTCTTTATTCCCCGGTGCCACTCTAATCCCAGCGGTGATCGACCCTCTCTCTCTTTCTCTCTCTCTCTCACTCTCACTCTTTCTGCCCCTCGACCGGTGTATATGTGTACCTAACGCGGCCCTGGCGCTGCTGCCTCGTGGATGCTCTCTTTATTGCCGGACCTCGCAGCTCGTGTATTTTACACGGGCACGTATTCGAGCGTCGAGTGCTCGAGCATCTCGCGATAGTCTCTCTCTATATATGTGTCTGTGTGTGTGTGTGTGTGTGTGTGTGTTGGTGCAGGTCAAGCACATGTACATCATGGATACAGTGGAAAATGCGCGAGCGTGGATGAAGCCACTGGCATGTGTGTTAGTGTGTATTGTGTGTGTATTATACATGTGCGTGTTCGGGCGCGTGTGGGGAGCGCTGGAACAATACGGTAACGAGTGTACGGAATTTTTACTTTTTTTTTGCGCCCGTCGGACGCCTTTATTGTTTTCGTCATGAGAGGCGTTTTGCAGAAGCGTGGGTGATGAACATTCGATAGATGCTCGACACTTGATCTGCTCGTGGGTGTAGTTGATGCTGCTTTTTGCGCGTGGACGTACTGCCTTTTTTCGAAAATTCTTTAGACTTTGATGGCCGTTGTTTTCCTGGTATAAACTTTTTCTCTTATTTGTTTTTGTGCATAGGTAATTAAATTCTGGAAAGCTTTTATTGCTTGCTTTGAAATAACGGAAGTTCCATAAGAACTGTGATATTCATTTTAATTAATTTTCCATGTAATTTTAACATAATACTTCTTATTACTCTTAATTTGAACAAGACAATTAATCTTTCTCAAAAGCCTTTTGATAAAACACAATATTTTCAGTCTCGAAAACACATGATAAAATAATATTAAGTAATACCACTTCTCTCGGAGAATCCTATAGAGTTTTCGGATTTAGGACAAAGTAGTTACCAGATATGGTAACGGATTATGACATACTTAATCACTTGTTAATAATTTTTTTATAACATTTCTTTGTAATCTAAAATTTAACCTTTTACGCATTTCATATCATATTTCCATTTCTGACAAGTATACTATGAATTGGAAAAAAAACTCTATATGATTCTCTATGTAGTATTTCCTCTACTTATTTATTTATATTAAATAACATTAACCCAAAAATATCTATACATAATTTAAGTAAATATATAAAAATAAATAATAACAGAACTTCATTACTTCTTTTAGATGAAAAAGTGTACGGGTATGAAAATAAAAGATTATGATTGATCAAATTTTTATTCATTAAAAAGAAACCTTACTGCCATTAAATATAGTAAGCGAAATTTAAAACCAAATACAATTAAAAAGTAGAAAATGAACACAATAAAGATAAACGATATCAATTGTTCTTCTTTTAACTTATTTTTTTTAATAAACGAACTTTAATTAAACTTGGTTGAATACTGTATCCAATGAAAAATTCCAATATGGTATGATACATAATGGCCTAGGAAAATTTCTGAAAAAAATAGAGATTCAAATTCACAAATAATTAAATTAAATTTATATATTTGGATGCCTAACAAGCTGATACGTCCGAAATGGATTTTTGAAGGAATCGACAACAAAAGTCGATTCAGAATCAGCAAATTAAATGGCGAAAAAAGTATATTTACAATTCTAATAAGACAACTTTTCTTTACGTTCGCAGTCTTATTTATATTCGCTTACACATAAGTTCACACACGTAGCCAACGATTTTGTGCCCCTTATACATTGTTGCTTCCGCAGCGTCGTCCGATATCCGATATCCAGCCTTATCTCTGTTGTATCCCCTCTGACTCTGGTTTAATGCTATCTCTGTCTCTCTTCTTCTTCTTCTTCTTCTTTTCTACTCTCGGTCAGAAGATCCGAAGTAAGGGCGAGGAGAAAACCTAATCGTCCTGAAACATTCGTTTCGAACTTTACGGCCACGACGATCGAGTACGTCCGAGTATTTCAGCCTGCCTTTTTCCGTTTCACTGTATATCTCGTGGTATCCCTCCTCTTTCTCTCTTTCACTCTCTCTAGAGGTTTTATTCTTCGCCCGTGAAAGAAAGATACGGAGGAGAGAGAGAGCGAGAGAGAGAGAGAGAGAGAGAGGGGGGGGAGCTGTTCACGGCCAGTTTATGTCGTTTTCACCAGTTTGTCTTTTCCCCTGCCAACTCGTACGTATATATATATACACACACAGTATATATATATCGAATTACTGCAACGCGTATCTGCAATGCGTTCCGGAAGACAAGTTCGTTATATGTACTTTGTAACAAGACTTCCTTTCAAGCATTTATGTGCAATAAGATAAGTAGTAGTTAATAGGATAATCAATGTTGATTGTACTATAATTTAAAACAAATGAATACTTCACATATATAAAATTAATATAATTAATCATTATAGTTTTCAAATTTAACCGGTATACGTATTATTAATTCATCGCAATAATTTCTATTTGTTAAATTTATAAAATACAATTAATCAAATTCAATTGAAATAAGTAATGCACCACAACTTGCGGATTTTCATAATATATTATCGAAATTCTACGTAATTTGTTTTAAATTCAACTAACGCTTAATCCTAATCGTGATCGCCGCAAACAGAAACCTAAAAAGGCAGGAAAGTAACGACCGCTGCGTTTTAAGAGCGCAGAGAACCTAGTAAAAATCCCGTGGAATAGCTGTCTCGGGTTATCGCAGTAGGCAGTCCGCAACGGCATTACCGCAGATTTCCCCGGGCGTGAATCCGCAAAGCATTCGGTCTGCGCGCAGCTCCTTCTTCAAGAACGCACGCGCGCCACCCCAATAAAATCGCATTCATATACTTCGGCCGCCGCGTCAGTCGATAAATTAATAATCGGGAGTTCGGCTCTGTGTGTTCGCAGCTTTTGCCCTTCTCTGCCGCTAGTCTCTCGGTCCACAAAAGTGTATGTATACCAGCTTCGAAAATTCAATTAGGGCGTACAGCACCACGTGCCTTTCCTTCGAGGTTACACGAGAACACACACACACACACACACACACACACACACACACACACACACATGTATATTATATATGTAACGTCAGGTCGGTTAGCCGAAATAATTATTCCTGCAGAGATGTCAGTTATATTGACAGGCAGAGAAAGTTGGCGCTCTATATATAGGGACATCCCCTCGTGAAAGTATCAGCTGCGAGGCGCGCATTGTGTTTGTGTCTGTCGGTGTCTCTCGGGTGGGCTGCTGTAAGACCGATTTCTCTATCAATTCGCCGGGGCGAACAATTTTGACGGGTAAAGCGACGGTTCGGATGCAGGCCTGCGAGTGACGCATATATTGTCTGCTTATACTATCGCGTTGGCGATTCTGGCTGAACGCTTGTCGTCTCCAAAGCTTACGAGAAAGTTGTTCTATATATATATATATATATATATGTAGACGAGTCAGAGGGTGAGTATGGTATAATGCGGTGGGAAGGGGGAGGGGGGTTGATGTAGGAAGAAGGCAAAGCTTGGATGTATGCTCGCGCGCGCGTGTGTGTGGGTGGGAGAAGGCAGGGACTATTAATTCTTGATAGGTGCGAAAGTGGATGCACTTCAATTTCTGCAGCTCCAATCGGAAACAATTTTTTTTTCCTTTCATCTTGACTATTTATTTGGCTTATCGAATTATGCGTTCAAAGTTTTTTCGTCGCTACGGAGTATTCAGTATATTTATGAAAATCGTATGTAATATTTTCATTCATGTTCATGGTTCATGATTACAAACTTAATCGAGCTTTACAGAGTTTGAATTGAATTGAAAAAATGATTTATATAATTACATCTATATATGATTGCATGCATATATATATATATATATATATATAGTCAAATATAATTATATGCAACTATATATATAGTTGTTTATAATTTATAAATAATTATACATAATGTTGAACGAATTTATTGATCCTCAGGGAATACATTACTGCAAAATTTCTTTACTTTCTAATATTTTGCGACGTTTCGAGGGCTTGTAAATATATACCCTCCTCCTCTGGCAGACTAAATAGTCAAAATAAGAACCATATAAAAGTACAAAAAACCATACTTCACGTATCACAGCTTTTTTACAGACAATAAAAACAAACCTTCGGACTTATGAACTATTGCATTTTGTGCGATTACAGATTGCTAATATAAAATTCTTTAAGAAAAATCAAAACTTATTATGACTGCAAAGAAAATAAACGGTGAAATTAGTTATCTATTAAAAACATTTTTTTGTAAAACTTTTCAAAAGGTTAAAATCGCGCGAAAACTACTCACTTTATCTTACAACCATCACTCTCCTCACTCATTATTTAATAACAAAAATTATCACAATTAAATAAAGCTAATTTAGATCGGTGTATGTATCTCAGAGTGTCGCTGTATGCTGATAAATTACCATAATATACAGTATATAGTTATATATTATTATATAAAACCATATGTAACCATACATGACAATTCATAACTGTTTACAATAAGTTATACTTTTTTATATACTGCGCATAATTACCGCTAGGTGGCCACCAGTTTATTGCTCCTGTAAGAACAAACCAGCGCTTAGAGTATACGTGGAACTCAGATTACATTTTAAAAATTTTTTTTCGAATGTTCAAATATTTATTATTTGAGCACAATTTTGTTTTGTTTAAGCTAACCCATATTGACTATAAGAAACAAGAAATTAACTATAAGTAAAAATTACAAAAAAATTAAAAATTAATAAAGAACTCAGCTACAGAACTCGCTGTCAAACACAAAACATTTGCCTCTCCTTATCGACAATTTTAATATTATTAAAATCAATCTCATGTTGTTAAGATTTGCAGTGTCCGAAGAGGGATTCAACGGTAAATAAATAACACAGAAATTAACGGATAGAAAGATCAAAGTTTTTCTATATATTATTACACTTCTTATACAAAAATATCCTAGCATGTATTGGCACTCGGTTTGTTAATTATTATTGATGTGTGACGTCACCCGTGGCAGCTCTTGATGATCACTGACTAATCAGAAGGAAGAGCGGAGCGTCGTTCGCAAAAACAAAATAAAAACACTAGAGGGGGTATCGAGGGGGGTATAGTAAGGCAAAGCAATAGCTGAGCGACTAGAGGCACAGCTTGGGCCAGCCCGTATTTTTAACACATGGTGACTGTGTGGTGAGAGACTGGTGCATAAAACCCGTTACTTGTTTGTGAAGTTTGACAGTGAGTTCTGTAACTGAGTTCTTTATTAATTTTTAATTTTTGCTTAATTTTGACTTATAGTTAATTTAATTATTAATTTTTGTAGTACAGTTTTTTAGAGAACATTGGCGAGCTGTTTGCGTTTTCTATGTTTAGTTCTCGGTTTAGTTAACTATCTCAGAAAAGGTGTGCAAATTGAACTTTTTGTGATCAATTATTTCTTCCTTATTCGAGAACTCTGGATTATCGACCTGAACTTCATCGAGAGTATTAAAAATTACTATTCTACAATGATTAATCGACAAACCCACAATTGTTTTCTCAGGTGTCCGAAACAACTCGCTAATGAAAATAAGGGAAAATCAAAAGAAGCATAACAAAATTGCCTGCGGCGATAAAGCCGATTCTTCGTTAAATTCACACAGAAGCGAAAGCAGCATCGAGTGGATGTAGAGAAGAATGTAGGAGTAGAGGAAGCGTAGAGGAGGGAGAGAGTTTAGGTGAGCGCTCAGGCGTGGGCTTTTGATAAACGCCCCACCGTCAGCTGGCTCAGCCGTTAAAGAATAACTCCGGGGGATAGCCCGCACCCGGCTGGATTTTGTCCGGACAAATGCAGGATGATCGATGGAAGCGACAGGCAACGGTAGCAGTAGCGTCGCACCGGTAACGGTGAAGTATATATACGGGTAGCCGACGCTAGACAGGCTGCAGAAGCAATCAAGCGGAGAGACGGTAGTCGGCGACCCCCCTACCTTGGTCCCTCTCTTCTGTGTCTATATATACTTCGGCTTGCCATTCACGAGCTCGTGCCGCCGTGAATAAATGAACGCGCCGCGAGAGACGCGCGAGAGACGCGCGCGACTGTCGTCGAAACGCGTGGAACAAGTGCCTCAATCTTCCGACGCTGCTGCTGCTGCTGCTGCTGCTGCTGCTGCTGCTTCTTCTTCTTCTTCTTCTTAGTTTGAGCGACGCGCTTCGTCTGACGGCTGTGCTCTAGGATTGCGAATTGAAATCTGTACAGCGGGTTGGGGAAGTTATTGGTTTTTGGACAGCTTACGCGTCCGGGAGATTACGTGATGGATTTCTTTGGCTCGCGAATACTGCGTGGATTGGGCTACGGCCGGGAATAACGATTCGATTGGTGGGACTACGTTATTGTGTCGGATTTTGAATTAATTGATGGGTTTCGTGGGCTTGGACGATGCCGTGGCAAATGATGGATTTATACATCTATAGGTTCGTCACGATCAAGGGATCCTTCGTTCATTTTCCATTTACAAAGTAATTACGTGACTAGAATGATGCAATTGAGTCACTGAATTTTCTTTCCTAGGTCTTTATCAAAATATACTTTTGTGATGTGAATCTAAAAAAAGCTCTCTTTATAACATCATTGGGACGCATAAAGCACGGAACGACACAGAGTCTCAAAAAATATTTGCTCCGCTGACACTCCCAAGTTCTATATAGCCGTGTCATAAAGATTTCATCGAATGGAAAAAAAGCGCCTGATGTTACCCATCCACTATACATACGCGTATCCGAGCAGCTCGTGAAAGAGACGCAGTATTTCATCGGATCTCGCAAACAAGTGGCGCGCGCCTGCAATCGCTCGAGCGAGCGAGCGAGCGAGCGATTCTCAAACACTGCTCAACGACTGCTCAGCTATAACGCGTGATTGGCTCGCTTCGTTCACTCGGCGTGCATTGTGGCGCAACTCAGCCGAAATCGCGTTTGAGTGAGCGAATGATAAAAAATAAAAAGAACTCGCCGGTTGTATACCATGCATATACATAAGGTTTTCTTCGAAAATGACAGGGGCGGGTGTACGCATCAGACAGCGCTGAAAAGTTACGTGTCTCATTAATTACGACCCGCAGAGAAGAAGAAGCAGCAGTAGCAGTAGTAGCGAGTGGTAGCCTGGTAGCCTCCCACCGTGTCTGCAGTCCAATTAACGGTAATTAATGAGAAGGAGAATTAGAGCAGACTCGCGGAGTGAGTGAGAGAGAGAGAGAGAGAGAGCGAGAGAAACAGACAAAGGGTTAAGGCGTAAGGAGGCTTTACGCGCGTATTGCCACTAAGAATTTGCTGTGTAGCTGTGTGCGCTTACGCTTCTCTCTCTCTCCCTCTCTCTCTCTATCTCTCTCTCTCTCTCTCTCCCGTTACGAAGAGTGAATAAGACGCAGCAGCAGACTCGCGCACGGCTCGTTAATTCTCCAGACGCCGGCGCGGCGCGCGCTTCTCCGCGGAAAATGGAGAACGCGATCTTAATAACCGTCGTTAATAATTGCTTTCGAGCGCATGACAGATCGGCTCCTTTTATCGCTATTCGCTTTGCTACAAGGCGCGCGATTATGACGCTCCTGGGAGGAGAGAGATAGAGTGATGACGATGAGGCGCGGCTGAGGAGAGCCGGCGAATCGAATTTTGCGCGCACTGCTCCCGCGCGACGAGCGACTTCAACTTAAATTGCGATCGCTGCTGCCGCTGCTGCTGCCCCTGGACACAATTGGGTGCGCGAGCGAGCGCCAGGGGGCCCATTATGATAATTGTGATGCTCTTAAAGTTAAATCGGCACTGGAACGGATTTACCTCTGCCTGCCCCCGTTCCTTTTCTATACGTTCGAGCCTTTGATGAGCTTTGCGACGAATGAAAATTGAATATTTCAATGAGAATAAAACAGGAATAGATAGGAATCAACTTACGCTTGTAAAATTCAGGTGTTGCATAAGGGATGATTGGATCACTTTTAAATCTTCTTATGAATTCAGCTTATACTAACAACCCATTTAAATGAAAATTTCGCAGGATTTTGAGGGCAGTTTTCCATGGATTAACTTTTGCTCGGATGCAGCTTTTTCTCTTTGTAGAGCTAATCGCATTATTATTATCGACCCTTCTTTTCCAACCAAAAAATTGAACATTCTTACGCGGGTTATCATAATAGAAATCATCGCAAGTAAACATCTGACGTATTATTTTTCAAACATTAAGGAGCTTCATTATACTTTGATAGATACCCTTGGATAGCCAATTCCTTGATTCAAAGGGATGTGTCTTATCGATTTTGGAATTTAACGTGTTCTTAATATTTTATAAATATATAATACTGCATACTAATACTAATTTTGTTTTTTATTTATTTATTTAATGTTGCATCCCCCAGCTTGGGTGTTTTACATAAAATTACATACCGATGTTTCAGATTCAATATACATATATACAAATAGTTTTTATATACAAAGTTATACATTTCTTTTGATTTTATACTTTTTAAAAATTCAATTTGAACTGCATAAGCATCTTCTGCAGTGAATGTTAGAAGTTTGGCAAGCCTCGCAGTAAGCTGGTTGCACGATTATTTTTTTTCTTTTTGGCGAAACATCTGTGGGACTAAGTGACTGCTTTCGGTGCGTTTACTTTCGAAACTTTGAACACTGATACTTATACCGCTGCAAAATGACAGTTTCTTAAATGGAAAATCAGTTTCTCTATTTAATTCTTAAGTAATTTAACGTATAAATCATATTTTATAATATTTTTAGCTTTATATAATTCAATCATAAAGTTTTAATTTACACATACACAATAAATGTATAACATTAATAATAATAAAATATTTTATTTGCATATTTCAGGTGAGTCCACATGAAAAATTGAAAATATTTTATTGCAGTCGTTGCGTAGGTAATTATAAAACAATATATAAATAAAAAAAGTATTGTCGAAATAAAACTGTATATTTGCACGAAAATTATTCATTTTATTATTCGGTGAATAATGTTTTATTTTAACATAAATCTTTTAAAAATGTGCGTAAATGCAGTAAAAATCGTAAGCCATTTAATCCGGATTAAGCTTGTTTGTACAAACAACGTCATTTTCCCTCAGTCAGACGGTATCGATATCGACCTACTCGCGCAAACTAAAGGCGAAAGTGAGTTTCGCTTAAAACAAAAAAATAGGGGAGGGAGGCGAGACATAAAAGGAAACCATTGGCCAAAGCATTACACGATAAATCCATGAAGCAACTTCTCTTTCTTACTTCGTCCAGTGGTTTAGCCGTATTACAAACTACCCCTAATGGGTCAAAGCCCAGAAATTAAGGAACTCCCGCGCAAGTTCACCCTTACCGGCTCCGCTCCTGCCCTCGAGCCAAAGCTTCATCTGATAAGTGAGCGCCGCGGCACTTAAGGAACATTCGACGTGGCCAATTATACGATTTTTCTCTCTCTCTCTCTCTCTCTCTCTCTCTCTCTCTCCCTTTCTCGCTCTTCTTTAACCATATACCGCAGCGTACAGTGAAGTCCCAAGCGAGAGAGAAAGAGGGTGAGAGAACCTCAGAGTCCCGTTGAGTATCTCACAAGAGAGGTCGAGAGAAAGTTGAAAACTGCCTGCAGAAAACGGGCGGCATAAGTTCGTTACAAGTTCCGTTCGCGGAAGTTAGCTCTCTCTCTCTCTCTCTCTCTCTCTCTCACTCTCTCTCTTGCTCATATACTTTCTCTTCCGGTGCCGCGCGCGTCAGTCTGTCGCCGTCGTTGCGCGGCAGCAGCAGCAGCAGCAGCGGCCCACTGGCTTGAATAATAATTTCCGATATTCCTCAGTCCGAACGCACATGCACCACCGAGCATGTATACTCACACACACACACATATACACACACAGTGAGAGAGAGAGGGAGCGTCGCCTCTATCTCCGCTATGACCTATTAAACTTTTTCCCCCCCCCCTTGATGTACGTATATATAGCTTTACAGAGAGATAGATGGATAGACCGAGAGAGAGAGATGGAGAATATGCTCCTCGGTGGAGCCCTTTGCGGTGCAACGACCGACTCCCGGTATATACTCACGCATCGCTCTTACACTCTCTGTGTGTATACCCTACACCATTAGCTTCTCGAGCGCACTGCAATACTCGCTTGCCTCCCTATATAGACGCCGCGCGATTATATATCTATACCCTGGCTTATGCATATACACAGCTTCTAGGAGTGAGAGAGAGAGAGAGAGAGAGAGAGAGAGAGAGAGAAAGACAGAGAGAGGGAGAGAGGATTATATAGGAGGAAGTGATCACTGGCTTTGTGAGTAACGCGCGCCGAGTGGTTAACCTATTTCCGCATGAATTTTCAAACGCCTCGCGAGCCGGGATATTCGCTCTCATTTTTTTTCCTCTCTCTCTCTCTCTCTATCTCTCGCTCTTCTTTTCTCGCTTCTACCATGTAGATCGCTTTATTTTACTCTTTTGCGTCCGATAACGTAACCATAGACGAGACGCGCACCGACATGGAATATACTCCTGTTTGCGTATATATATATATATATATCTTCTTGCTGAGGCGATCTTCTAGAGTTTATTACTGGGTTTATTAGATCACAGGTACGGAAGCCGTGCACTATTGTGTATATATCGCGCAAACGCGAGCTGGGTCTGTGCACTGAAAGGGATGATGACAGGCTTTTCCCTTAAGATTCAAGAGTTGTCTTGAGGAAAACTGAGAAAATGGTTTTACGAGAGCTATACAAAGGAGTGCTATTAAAATACTTCAATAATTCTATACATTTCTTACTACATACGCAACAATGCTCGTGAACAATTACATCGTAATACATATATTTTAATAATAATAATTTTTATCTATATTTTTATTCCTGCAATTCATAGGCATACATATTATACATAAGATTCAATGAAGAAAAAACTGTAGTGTTTCTTCTCATAATAATAGTACTAAATTCCAAATCACTTTTTTTTCGTATGGGTCGTAGAACCAAAAATTGAATGCTATTTTTTTATCAAAACAAATTGCGACGCCTCGTTCTTTTTTTTTTTTATTTATCAAAGGTATCTATTAAATTCGACTTAATTATTTTTCGTCGACAAACATTACTTTTTTACAACCACTGTAAATTCTGCGATGATTTACAAGCGAGCGGCCATTTTTTACGATGGCATAAAAGTAGAAAAACGTCTTTCGCATGTATTCGCGTAAGCGTTTTGCTACACTTTTAGATAACGCGAGGACCATCCAGAAGTATATGCTCTTTTGCGCTTATCTATTCTAGAAGGATTGCCTCCTGCGTGCTTTAAATTAATTAAACAACCAGCTAATTTATTAACTCTATATAATCTTGAAGCAGCATATTAATATTATTAATTATTATTGTTTTTTAAAAGAAGGTACAAAAATTATTCACTTTTTGCAATAGGACCTTATTTTACGTACATCAGCAAATTGTTCGCGAAGTAGCTTTGCTGCATAGAATATTTTGGTAAAGCGCAAGTTTAATATCGTCTCATGAAATTGACTACAAAAGTTAATCAAAGTGAATCTGTATTGTCAATATTCTCACATGGTTAAACACAGAATTTGAGGGAACAAGCTGGGGTTGAAGTTATAAAATAATTAAATTAAATTCTTCAATAATACTTCATTCTACATGAATATTCTCAAAATATAACTTTTCGTAGCCACAACTAATAATATATGTTTGGGAGCATTTTAAGACCTTCAAAACTTAATTTTAACTTTCTATTCGTTAGACGTACAATGTTACTTCAGTCCATATTCGAAGACTAAGATGACTTTACTGTAATGTTTCAACTAGTCGATTTGAATCTTGTTACACTTACTTTATAGACTCCTTTGAAGGCAAAGTTTAAAAAACTTTGGTTTTGCTTCGTTCGTCTATTTCCACTTCCCTATTAAGCATAGGGATTTTATCATAGACAGGTGCATTCCTTTGTTCGATATTAAGTGCATCAAAATCAATGTAATATTTTCAATGTAGTATTATAATCAATAAATGTTTCCAAAAAATTACAAGTATATAGATCACACATTATTTAAAAAAAAAAATTAAAAAAAAGCGATAATAACAACCTTTAAAGAGTATCGCTCATTTATCCACGACTTAACAGTATTTCAAAGTCCAAATAAAAGTCGAGTAATCGAGCACTCAAAGTCCTGTACAACCTTATCTAAGTCGTTCGATCTTTATCAAGGAATGAATTACAGCGTAACAAAAATATACAGCTCAATGCTAACGGACGATCTTGTACAGTTTCACAGCTGAGCCATGCGGCAAGCGGTCATGACTCGTAAAAAAGACCAACAATGGGGAAAATGCGGATATGTTATATATATATATATATATAAGGCTCGGATCATTGATGCGGCAACGGCCCCGGGCGGCAATCACTTAAACGCCGATAAAAGAGTGTAATTAAAAGCTCCTCCAACGGTTGCGCTATTCGAGCACTGCACGCACATAACCGTGAGGCTATTATTCAAGCTTTTTCAAGGCTTTTACTCGGCACCTCCCTCCCCACCCCTTTTCCCCTTACCCCTCCCCGCCCTTTTTTTTTCATTCCAAATAATATATCTGCCCGTCGCTAATTTCTCAGGCTTAATCTACACTTTTGCATTTTCTACTCGTTCCTCTCCCCCGTATCGCTTTGTTCTATCTTCCTTCCCCCTTTCCCTCGCGCTCTCTCTTCTCTCAATCTCTTGTTCTTTTTCTGGTTCTCAGTAAACCTTTCCCCAAGTCGGAAGAAGTGCATTTATACTCTCCCTCGAACTTTCCACCGTACCATCTCTCTCTCTCTCTCTCTCTCTCTCTCTCTCTCTCTCTTTCTATCTCGCTCTCTTTCGTTTCTCCTCGTATTTCCCTTGTTCGCTTTGCAGCACCTTTCTATCTCCTCCTCTCTCGCAGTCTCTCTCTGGCTCGCTCGTGCATTCACAGCCGATCCTCTCTGTCTCTCTCACTCTTATATACGGGCGTTTGTACTCGACCACTGCTTTCACCAGACAAGCTATTCTTGAGAACGTGCTGCGACAAGCCGTGTGTATACAGAGTGCACTCGGTCTATCGGAATAATTTGTTTACCCCTACTGCCACCTACTGCCTCCACCTCTCCTCCCTCTCCTCCCTCTATTTCTATCTTTCTCTGATCTCTTCCTCTCTCCCTCTCTCTATCTTTCTTTATCTATCTGCAGCGTGCGATTCCTTAGGGATTTCAGGTTAGAGAAGGCCAGGAGGTGATTGATTAATCATGGTATGTGTACGCGGTGCATTACCTGATAAAATAAACTGAATCATTGATTAAGGGGATAAGTCGAAGTTTAGTCAGACATCCAAAGCAATTATTTATAATCATTCGGTTGTACGAGCTGCACCGATGAAAAAAATAATCACTGGCTATGTGTACTATGTGTACGCAAGAAAAATGAGAATCATAAAAAATGCGATTAACTCTCGATCCACATTTAATTGTTGATATGATCGACGACAAGATGTGAGTTGCGAGTACCTTTTAATTTTGTTACATAAAATGCGCTTAATGTTTGTCACGAATTTCTATTAAAATATTTTCTAAACTAAAGTTATTAAAACTTTTAGTGATAAAATAACTGATCGATATTCTGCAATTGTTCAGACGTTGGCCCCTTCATGTTACTTTGTAAAAGGAATAATTTTAGGTAGTCTGTTAAATCAGACTCTTAGTATGACCTTTCTTCTTTTAATCGATCTTTGAAGGGTTTATTATGTTGTTTCAACTCATTATAAAAAATCTGATGTATCTTATACGACTGTGACAATAGTTAAAATTCATTTATCGATACTATATTTATGTACAAACGTTGCTTGACTACATACAAGGTTCATCTACTAGAATTCTATGCTACATATATACAATTGTCAATAATAATTTGAAAAATTTTAGATGAGATATATAAGTTTAGCTAAATTTTTGAAAGATGATTTTTCACGCATATTCGTTGATCCATTATCATTGTTTTTTTTTCAAGACATAGATTTGAAAAGTCTTGAGCCTCACTTACGGTAAACTTTTTAAATACATTTAAATCAACTTAAGGATTTTTAATCTGATTTGTTGATCTGTAGGTAGATGCGTCTTACGGTGACGCA
Source organism: Megastigmus dorsalis (assembly GCA_900490025.1). Classification (NCBI taxonomy): domain Eukaryota; kingdom Metazoa; phylum Arthropoda; class Insecta; order Hymenoptera; family Megastigmidae; genus Megastigmus; species Megastigmus dorsalis. The sequence continues at coordinate 13,824 of UELU01121631.1, read as the reverse complement.
GAATAACTTTTTCGAAATTTTCAATAAAATTGGCTTACACGATCTAAAGACCCATAAAAAGTTTCTTTATATAAAGTTGGTAAGTTCAACAGTTCAAAAGTTGCCAATCGCATTAGCATTTTGAACAGTTCACTGTAATGAATGCACTTCATCTACCATTTCAAATTTTTGCGTCTTTTAAAGATAATGTAAAAATAGATTTTAAATTGTTAAACGTATTATTCTAATGTAACTATAGATAAAAAATCTGTTTAAAAAATTAATATTCAAAGTTATTTGTACTAAAATTATTAGATATATTAGATAAATAACTTTTCAATAATGTTAATTTATCATCAAGCCATTTATACTCAATAATTAATATATCAAATGTTAAATTATTTAATAACACGTGAAAGATATGGTATAAATATAAAATTAGATGTTACAAGTAAATAGAATGTTTATTCAATACCATTAAAAATATGCACTGCCGCATTCGTCGTCAAAATGTTATCATCGATGAGCACATATTTTACCTCAAAAGTCATTTAAACCAATGGCTTTTAGTGTGTCGGTACTTCAAGTCTCTGTTTGTAAGCAGCGCACCGCTTGAATTAAGCACAGCGAATATTTGGATCAAGGTTGCGAGCCGCAGCGAAATTTCGTCCCGCTGAACGATTTTAAACTGGTTCAAGTAGGAAAAATCGCTCCGAAACAGAAGAGGTTAGCAAGGTAAATTATTTTCAGATGTAAAAAACCATTTACAAAACAGTTTTATCGATTCTATTCTGAAAGTAGATCAAAGAAAACATAATTACTAGGCATATTTTAATTAGTTTTAAGCAAGACAATTTCGTGTACTAGTTTCTTAAAAACTAGTTTCAGACTTTTCAACTTGAATAGAAGCTGTTTAAAATATTTTAAGTATATTTTAGTACAATATATAAGACTATTTTATGATCAATAACCTACTACTTGCGCTATTACATGATATTCAAAGCTGCAACCTCGTGTAAATTATGTATGACATATTGTCCAAAAATCGTTGCGGATTCATTCTTTGAATAAAACGAATTCCACGTATCTCTATTATATCATAGCGTGGTTACATCGCTATAATTCCTTTTTATCTGATATATATAATTGATGATCAAACGAACTTACCTGAAGTGAAGAATTAATACCCTTCCCTTTTTTATTTTTTTTTATTTCCCTCCCAATTAGCGAGTTCTTTTAATAAACATTAAAAATTAAAATTTTATCGTTTTTTTGCTATTATCTCGGCTTCTGCTAGTCTAAGCGAAGAAACCTCAAGAATAAATCGATGTGACAACAGATTCTAGAAGGGTGATTTTCGTTACAAATTTGACAAAAAATGATTAGTCTACGAATTATATACTACAAGATATATATTTTTTTAAATAGTTTTATCACTACCAAACCGCAATACTTATATTAAAAATGAGAGTTCCACTGTTTTAAGAAATAGTTAAATAATATTATACAACATTTACATAACGCTTATCTCTATAGTTAATGATAGACTTGATACTGATAGATAGTATAGACATTGAGCGCAGAGTCGCACAGGCTCTCCGTGTTTCCACACACACACACATAGCAGCCAATCGCCGCACTATCGCTCTCCCTTACACGCATCTTTTAAAACCCCTGCATTCATAAAAGTGTGTATACTTCTAAGTTTTAATTTTAATAATTAAAAATAAATATGTAACATTTCTTAGATACAAAATATATATACGACTTTTTTAATACTTTATCAAATAATTATATTATATTCAATACATTTTTTATATAGCGAGATAATAGCAAAAAAACGATAAATTTTTTAATTTTTAATGTTAATGCATTTTTTAAACAATGGAGCTTTCAATTTCCATTGTCGTAAGGAGGGGATGCATTGCTTCTCTCTCACTCTCTCACTCTCTCTCTCTCTCTCTGGCATCAGGGATCGACGGTGGTGCGGAAAGTCGGTCAGCTGGAACAGCCGGCGGAACCTTACGGTCAAGCTTCACATATGTATGCGCATATGTGTGTGTGCGTGTGGGTTAGGGCAATACAATAGACGCAGAAAGGAGGGGCTGAGGTGATAGCGAAAGATAGTAACGACTGTGTAAAAATACTAACTGCATGCCTGCACACACGCACGTGCATAGGATCTTGGGGGCCGCGGCATGATGAAAATGGGAATGGCGAGTGCGCGCGGTAGAGACGTTAGCTCCTGGCGCCTGAGAGGAAGTATTATAGCGAATTATGAATTGATGGCGAATAACCGGGATTTCGGGTAGGGATATGGAGGAAAAGGAGCTTTTGTTTGTTTAAAGTTGGGGTGAAATACTTTTATAGGCACGTGCTTTATCACTGTCGGGCATTCGCTATTACACGCCATATATATTTTCTAGGCAATTGCTCTTAGGGTAAAATGTGTTTTTTTAAAGTATTTTTAATAATGTTTAGAAATGTGTAAAACCAGCTTTCAAATCGTATGTAACAGGAATATTTATTAAATAATTACTTAAAATTTTTCTCACACTAACTGAGCAAACTCGCTTACTGATCAAAAATTAGTGCATATTCACTTTTTTTCAGTTCACATTGTAAAAATTCATTATTTAAAATTAAGAGAATACGTCATTATCATTATCATAAGAATAACGTAAAGATTGGGTTCAATTTTATGAAAATTTTAATAATAGTGGAAATAAGTACATGGAGTGGAAACAAGTACACCAAAATTCAAGCTATAGATATTGTTTTGTGTCTATTTAGTAATAAGAGCAATTTCGAGATTAAGGGAATACGCAAAATACATCGTGAACAGTATGTAGACGAGCATCGTCCATACCTGATACGATATAGTCTTTTGTAATTAGGGGTTTTCCATTCATAATTAGCCATAAAGCGTGAGTGTGGTAAGGGATAGGATATATAAATTGGCGAGACGACGTATATTCGTCACTTCGACGGTACAAGTTAAATGACCTTTTCGAACATCACTATCCTCGGGAACGCAGATAATATTATAAACATTCTAACGTTTAACGTATTCTAATAATCAGGCAGGGCATCAGCGGAGCAGTTAAAAGCCGGAAGGTAAAAACCAAAAGGATTCAAATCATGAGATCCGATGAGGAGAAAATAAAAGCAGTAATTCTAGGACGGACTGGAATGAGAAGAGCGGAGGTTAGAAGGATATTTAGAATAGCGGAATCCATTCTACGTGGTTGGCTAAAAAAAGAGCCGAAATTATTAAAAAAAATAATGGCAAAAAATATGCCCCCGTAAGAAATGCCGCTGGACTTTAGTGTGCCGAAGTGGTTTTTTGCAATTGGCTCGTCTTGAAAACACACATCGATCTATTCTTGAGGTTTTTTCGCTCAGACCAACAGGAGCCGAGATAATAGCAAAAAGCGATAAATTTTTTCATTTTTAACGTTTATGCGTTTTTTAAACAATGAAGCTTTTTTATCTTCGAATATTCGTAGTCGCGCGCGCACAGCGAGTCATACGTAAACCCGTGAGCCTGTGGCAGACGCGCCAATCTCTCTCTCTCTCTCGTTAGTCCCCGTCGAGTAATTATTTCAGAAACGTATTAATTAACCGACTACTATGGCTAACCTAAGCTGGTGCATCCTCGCGCGCGCGACGTCGACGAACGCAAATTGAGCGGCCCCCAATTTAATTTGTCAGATTCTCTTTATGCGCGCGCCTCGCAACAAAAGTTCTTCGTGCTGTGTCGTGGGGCCGGCTTTAATTGTCGTGAAACGATCTGCTGCTGATACTGCTTATGACGGATATCGTCGTGTTTTTAAGCGCTCGAATAATTATATGGAGAAATACGGGCTGAACATTTCAAAAGAGTGACACAGGGTTATTATATTTTAATTAATTCAACATCGATGCATTACTTTGTTCGAGATGAATTTATTCGCAAGGCATTCGAGCATTGTGTGTTTTATGTGTGTGTGTGTGCTGTTTCCGATTGGCCGACTGTGAACAGCGCTTGCATTGTATAATCATTCGATTTTATTGGCTTTGCGCATCGGAGCCTTTATTTCTATTATTATAAATGCAGACCGCAGACAGGTGAGATGAGTCATGCCGCGTCTTCATTTATCATACTTTTGTTTGTCATTGAAGCTTATAGAGATGTGTATGAATAAATACCCGTCTTAATTTTTTTTTTATTTATTAAACAAGAGTAAATACAATAATTACCGAAGTAAGAATTATATAGAGATACATTACAATACAATAGTAATCCTGCAGAGGAAATAATTTCCTGTTTGCGAGTCTGGTGTACTATGCACTAACTTAAAACTACTAATACATTGTATGATATTTATGTCCTCCCGTACTTGAGCACTAGTAGCAGGATGCTACAAGGCCAATACAGCAGGTACAAAATAGCGTTGATTTCAGTGGTGTGGTTCTTCATTCAATATAATTTTTATGTTGATATGCGGCGATGCGATTAGTTTTGGTATGTAGTTTACAGTTTCAATAATAGAAAATGCAACATACCCATGGACTTCCAATGTGATAGAAAATTATTTTATTTTTCATACAAGGAAATCTTATATGACCTGTGATAAGTTAGTAGTGAAATTGAGGAATGTAAAAGTAGAAATAGAAAAAGATTGTAACACGAGCACTATGAATCAATAAAACTTTATCGATAGTGGTTGAAATTACGATTAAATAAATGCTTTCATCGTGAAATTATTGAGCGCACAGCTGACTTTTTACAGATTGCATATACCACTAATCGCAGAGACTAATATCATACGGCGAATAATGACCTTTCACATCGATTCAATAAAACTTCTATGATAGCAGGTGCATTTTTCACCGTTGAAAAGGTAAAATAAACGATTGCCCCGCGATCTTACACAATGTGTTCGGAAAAGGCGCAATGTCATAACCGGCATTCAATACATTTCTTCTTTTATCGCGTTACATGGAACGATTCCCGTTGACGGAAGTTTCTCTTTAAAAGCACATCTTTCTTTCAATGCGAGCAGTAGCAGCAGCAAAAGCAGCAGCTCTTGTAAAGCGAGCTCATATAAGTGTAATAGACTGTAAAATTGTGAAACAGCAATCTGCGAGTTTCTCGAATTGTCGAGAGGACCGACTCTCTGTGCCGTATAGAGCTCTTGGAGGAGGAAAAAAGTAAAGTAGGCGAAGACAACGAACGTTGAACATTGCATTGATATCGACTAAGCGCGCGTATCATCGGCGTTAAGCGAGCTCGGCGATTCATTTCCATCTCTCTTTGGCTCTCAATTCATTCTGCGCAGCTCCTCGCCACTGTATATTATATATATGTAGGGAGAAGCTGCAATGGTGGCAGACAGAAAAGACAAGCGTTCGTTCGCCACCATTTAATTACTGGTTGATGATAACAAAAGTGAAAATCCCCCAGCATACACAATGAAAGAGAGAGAACGCGAGCAAGCGAGCAAGTAAGAGAAACGTATATACCGTGGGAAAAGATAAAGCACGAAGGGAATGAGGAAGGAGGAAACGCGTGCACAAAGATGCAATCGGAGGCCATTCTTCAACTCGTTCTGTGCGAGTCTCTCTCTCTCTCTCTCTCTTTTGCCCCTTTCTCCGTTACAATCACTCCCTTTCTCTTTACCCATTTTCCGGATTTTTTTTTCTTTTTTACTTTTCCTAATTCTGCCCCTTTTGTGCACTTTAATTTTTCATATTTAAAAGCACGTAATACGGCGAATGTATTTTTCACAATGTCTATATTGGTAGCACAGAATGCAGCGGAATAATTTTAGTACTGAATTTTAGGAGTGAACTATATATATATATATTTCAATGGTACACGTTGAAATTCGTAAATGAAGGATACACTACTTCTATTTTACAATGATAATGAGTAAACGTTTGTCTCTCGCATTCATTAGAAATTCAATTTCTCAAATTTAATTCACACTCTCTCCATACACATGCTGCAGGCGTACCGTGCTTCATGTTAATCTGCTGCTGCAGTGGATTCAAGTTAAACTCTCTGAAACATTGAAACCTTTGTCTCCGGGGCGTAATTCCAAAGTGTCAGAATCCTCTTCTAAAATCTCCGGCGAGGACAAGCGACTAAGAAACACACGCTAGAGTTAATTCGCTCGAGTCCACCGATTAGATATTTTCCAGCTTCGCGGGTGCGAGATTTCAGCTGCGCATACGCGTCCTTTTCCTTCCCTCCGCTAATATTTTTATTATCTCACGGTCCCACGGCCATATTCTCCCCCGTATATGCGCGCAGTTTCCTTTTTCGCTGGTAAGGGGACAGACACTCTGCGCGCAGTCTCTGTCTCTCACGAGGGTCCGCGTGTGGCCCATCCTAGGGGTAATTGCGAGTTGAATATGCTCGGCCCGCCGCTGCATTAACGTCGACCTTTCTACCGCCGCTACGCGTTATTACTGCTATATGCGCGCGGACTGGAGACTCCGAGGGCTTTCTGCGCGCAGTCACGAGAATAATGCCCCCGGACCTCCTCTACTTCTCCTGCGAGCTCTTCTTTTACGCTGCGTTTAATTATGTTTGCAGACAAAAGGAAATAGGCGGCTGGATTGTTATAAAATGGTTGAAAAAGGTTACGTGACTTTTTTTGCAATCGATTTGTGTATACACTCTTATTGTAGATTATTATATATAAGATAAAAATAGTTGGCCTAAAAACTTAAATAAGAGTTTAATATGCTTATGTTTGCTCTTATATCGAGGGCATCATAAACACGCATTCTCACATTGTTTTATATCAGTTTTAAAACACTTTTTTACGAGCTTTTTAAGGGTCGCTCCTCCTGGGAATTTGTTTTTATTCCATAAATTATTTTTTATATCCCAAATAGCGGGTATAAATTGTCAAGCTTACCTTTTAGGTATCGGGCACATATACAACGTTTTCACTAGCATTTACTTTATTTCGATTACTTCGAAAATTCAGATAATATTTTCGAATTCTTTAAAGCGCGTATACATATATACCAGTAAGCTCACATTTAATCGAGGGACAGAAGGGACGTTGCTGTAGCCGTGGAAGTGGGACGTCTCGTTAATTCTTCCCATTCTCCGTTCTCTCCACATTCGCTTTCCCCCCATTCCTTTCTTTCCCCTTTTATATTTCGCACTTAGTACCGGTAGCTACTCTCTCTCTCTCCCCCCCGTTAAATCTCTCTTATGTATACTCTCGATTCTTCTTTATATCCCAGCAGCCATTCGTACGATTAGATACATGTATATTTGCACACATTTTATATATATATAATACGTACCTTTTTGTCTGTCCCTTTTCTTTTGGCTCTAAGCCTTGTCTAAGTTTGAAAAGTGCCGAAATACTTTCATGTGCCACCGAGCTTTAGCCGTCGTTCGCGCTCCAAATGAGAAAAATGAAGAGGGACAAATGAGAAAGGGAAGTAGTTCCGGCTATAGCGCAGCTCTCCTCCGACAGCATTTGGAGTAGAAATGAAGGATCAAGGGGATGATTTTGCCGGCGCGAGGATTAATTGTGGCTCTTGCGTGTAAGATGATGTCTGACAATAAGTAGGCTGATTTCGAACTAATTGCAATTTAAGGTTTGCGCTATTATAAGCGGAAGCTTATTTCTAGGTTAGGTATGCTGGATTATTTTTGGGATAATGGTCTTATAAGTGCGGGGTTAATAGTTAAAGAAGAATTTACTGTTTTTTCTTTTAAATAATATTTTATTTTTTGAGTGATAATAATTAGATCGACCTCCTTCCACTACATTGGTATTTTTTCTAAATTACTTTACCTACAATCTTTTCAATATAGTTATTATAAGATGATGATAAAGATCGGAAATATATTTCTCTTTATTAAAAATATAACTTTTGATTTGAAACCATCTAAAGTTGGAAATACTCTGGTGTGTTAATACTGAAAATAATTAATTGTACTAAATTTATTAATGAAATAATATATTTAACAAATAATTAAAACTTTTGGGAGTAAGTAAACTTCATTATCATACAATTTGGATGCTGAGTTCTGATGGTTAATTTATTAGAACATTTAAAATAATTACAGAATTACAAAATCCATTACATTAAAATCACTAGTCATTTATTACTTTTTATAATAAAGAAAACATCTTTATTTTGTTATCCATCTAAAGATTGAAATAATAATTTTTAAGCTCGGCTATTTCCACCCTGCATTTTTATTCTCAGATGAATAATCGCGAAAAGTTGCAATTGTAAATTATAGAGAAGTAGGTCGTTGCACGAACTAGTGAGACTATAGAGTTTTAACAGGTAGTAAAGCAATCATTCCATTTTATACCTGAATTATTGTTATACTTCACTTTTTATACTTTATTATCAAAATTCTATTTTCGTGTTTTAAAGTTTTTGCTCTAGAAACGAGATAATGTAGATAAATTTTAAATATAGTGTTTATTATCATTCCTTTTCTTCAGCCATGTAAACGAATTTTATTATTCGTTCTGTATAAAATAAAACATTTAGTAATGCACAAAAACTGAAAGAAAAATATAAATTTATTTGATGGAATTTTTAAAAATATAAAGCTATAATAATTTGATTCAAATTTCTTACCATGCAGCAAAATAAAATAACTTGAATAAAATAAACTTTTCTTCACCTATTTACCTAAATTAAAACATTTTAATCCCCGAATGTTCAAATACATTTAACTAAAAAACAAAATTTCGTGAAAAAGTGTTAATTTTACTTGAGACAATGCTTAGAACTCGTGAAAAGTAAGTTTTCCCACAGGGAAGTCGCCGGCTGACAAAGGATTCAGAAACAAAAGAGAGAACCGGGAAAAAATAAATGAAAATTCTCATCAGTCAACGAAGAATTAACTCGGTCACCATCTTATTTGCTCCGTTATGAAACACTTAAAGGTAATCCCGTATTCCGAAAAAATGAATACAAGATTTAAAACTTAAGATAAAATCTAATTTAATTTAGTTGTACATCTTTTTTTTTTAATTAATTGACCCCCTTGCACTTTATTATTTACAGTTGAATTTAATTCTAATCTATATTTTAAAAGAAATGTACATTTTGCAAACAAGTGTTGTAAGAATTAAAAAAACTGCTTTTATAGAAATAAAACTGTTGTTAAATGAATAACTATATTATTTAACATATTTAAACTCCTATTTCTAACTAAAATTTCAAGCAATCTTGCTATGCACGACTGTACTGACTCATGCGTATTTATCACAATGTAAATCTCGTTTAATATTTTATCATTTTTTCGTCACTTACATTTATAGAGCTTAAAATTTTTATTATATTGTACACAGTGACATGAGTTTCATTGATTCTCTTCATCGGGAATCCTGAAGTTAAATATTGCAAATATGCAATAATAAAACAATCTCATGCACTAGAATAAGTTAATCTTATTATATTCTTTAATTCATTCAATTCTTTAAAAATATTGATAAAATTATATCAGTACATTTAGCTTGCGCCACTATTTAATCCGTTAGATTGAAATGAAGTCTGTCTAGTCATTTGTACTTGATTGATCATTGTTATTATCTTCCTTTCACGTGCAGTTGGGAAAATCAAGCTTGAGATTTATCATGGAATGCGCGCGAACAACTAAAATGCACGATATAAAGCTCAGGGTACGTGTCGTTTAATCTATATAGACCGCAGTACACATACGTAGTTTACCTATCACAATGTTTGTTATAAATTTGACCTCATTCTTTTAACGAGAACCAGTTTGTATTTTTAGCGCATGCAAAAGCTTTCTAACATTATGTGCATCCATAAATTTTTTCCCTATACTAAAAAACATTATTGCAGGATCTAAACAATGCTCTTTTAAGTTCAATTTAATAAATATTTGAATTTCTACCTTTGCAATAAATTAATAAATTGTCAAAGTAACTTATCGAATATCTCACTTAAATTGCGATTGCGTTAAACATTCAACGCATTGCAATCAAGGGAAAAATCAATACTCCGTAACGCGTCGCGCGCCCAATATAATGCGACACAAAATTCGATGCATATATCTTTCGCCGACCAATCGTCGAAGCGTGCAGAGAGGATTCCTAAAAATAGCAGCGTTTAAAGTGTGAAAAGGCAGGCGGGGAATGCGCAACCGCAGAAAAACTGCCAGATATACAATTCTGCAGCGCAAACAGCATTTCATCAGTGCGCCAGAAATTCCCTCTGGATTTCACCAGCTCTTCCTCTCCTATACAGCTCGTAAGATTTCCACCGCGAATATATCCAACTCCTTTTTTCACACGGCAGTGGCGGTCGCGAGGTAAATTTTTAAGCTCTCGCCCTTTACACAGTGTGTATGAATCGGCGCTACGGCTCGACCAATGACGTAATCGAATGGATCAGCCCCGCCGCCGTGGCCGCCACTGCCGCCACTGAGGCACAATGGCCCGAATGCAGGTCGCGGTGTCAGTGCCACCCCCCCCGGGATGATGGCCCGAGGCGCCGCCGCTGGTACAGTTGGCAGCCCCGTATACTTAGAGCCTCGAGGCCCCGTGCACTACCACTCGATCCATCGGTAGCTATAAGTAGAATCACGCGTATTGCCTTTCGCTGCGGGCTTTTGGGCTTTTATACTCGTCGTGCTCGTATCGAAGATGAGATCTGGATGAGACACTGTGATCAGTATAGAGTCAACATTCATGTATTTGTAAATAGAAATACAAATATTACATATTTCCAACAATTTATTCTGTTTAATTTATAATAAGGTACAATACGGTTATTTGGTATTATTAACTATTTAATTGTGTGGGTGAAGTTTTTGAATAGCAATATTTACATTAATTAATATTACTGAATGAATACCAGCAGCATCGCCTTTCTTAAAAGTTGACCTTTAACAAAGTCTTTCAAAATTCACATATATATGTATATGATGTATCAGCTATTATTTACGTCATCGCGCAAGCCATGTATATTTATGGATAGTGAAACAATTAACTTTATTTTTATACAAATCGCTCTGTACAGTCGTGAAATAGTGAATTTATTTGGACTTTAAATATTTTTAAATTCGCGCGAAATCATAAATTCATAAAATCAAAACCAATAAATAAGTTATTAGAATATTTAAAAGGACGTTAAATTTTTATGAACGATGCGATTATTCCGAAAGATCATATTTAAACGATATTTAATAATTCTATTAATGTTATACGAAACCTTATTAAAGTGGGTAAATAAATATTCTTATATTTTTTAAACTTAGTATTTTTCGGATCGTTCCGAGTATACACTTTAACATTTTTTTTACCATGTCTATTTTCGCATACACGACACAGCTTTTAGGCTTGAACCTGCGCGATAAGCGATTTAACACACACTTTTACGTGTCCGCAAAACGCTCTGTAAGCTATTTATCCAACCTACCTATAAAACACGTACCGCAGAATACACGCATGTGAATCATTTATTATAACTGCTCCTACATTTGCACGCTACGAAAGTATGACCTTACACATACAGTTATCGACACCGACTGTAAAGTGTACTCTTTCGTGTAGTTCCGCATACTCATTTCGATTGAGATTTCCTTACCAAGGGTCACTTTTTCACTTTTATAAAAATAAAACAAAACTAATTTATATTTTAAACTGTAGCCGTGTAAATCTTTTCTACCGAATAGCTAGCAACTCAAATTCCAAAAGCTGTTTTTCAATGTTTAAAGTGGATTATTTCTGCACTCTATGTATATTTACGATCTTTTCGAAATTATATTTGAAAATTACAACATGGAAAATTTTAATTGGCAGAAGGTCTATTTACGATAGGCAAGGGAATAAATATTTCCAAGTACAACAATAAAAAACAATTTATTTATTTTGCTTTAATATCCCATCAGGAATAACTGTTTTGAATACAGACTATAACCATGACTTCGAAACATTGCATGATACAACTTTTGCATTTCAATTAGCCGCGCGCAATGATTGTTCCTCGGACATAGAATGTGTCGTTACTCCCAAGAACCCATTTGTATTACTCCAATTGCTCTGTCAACACAAGTGATTCAGGAACCGTTTCAAATTTGCGCAAGAGAATGCATTGACGATCGGATCTTCGTGCGCGCGTATAGCACCCGCCATTTTAATGGGAACGAGCTTAACGTTCGTGTTCCACCAATTACATCAATTGAACGCGAGCGCTCTCCCGTCCGCTGAATCAAATCAAATAATTGGACAATGCGCTCGCACGGCAGATGCCATTTTAAGTACCAAAGTGTCTTTGAGCAAGAAAGCGCTAATGCCTTCACACTCGATGATTCCATTGCTATCTCGCACCCGAAAAAATAAACTTTCTTTATATTGACGAACAATTTGTAACCGGCGCGCGGATCCGAATTCTGTACATAGAACTGAAATGGCCCGGGCTACATCTCTATATAGGAGAGAGTGGGGCATCATTGGCAGAAAATGTTTAAAATAGAATAAATAAAAAAGAAAATGGATATGAATTATTTTAAATATTCATGCACTCTTTGTTCCTTTAAGAATCGAATACCGTAACGTTTCAACCCATTTGGGCACGCAGTATTTTTTTTATCTCTTATAGAAGAAAACTGCCAAGCGTGCCCCGCCTATTCTATTAGCGGGGTAAAATTGGCAGATCAGCGGGGCACATTTGGCGCGGTCTAGTGGATGTATTTGAAATGTTAGGTAAGGAAAGACGCAAGATTTATTTATATTATATACTATCTTCAAATAAACTATACATTTAAATTATTTTTATCCATTTATATTTATTGAAATCAGTTTGCTATATCATTATAATCACATCTTTATTATTTTTATATTTATCTGTCAGTCTGTTAAATTATTATTCTCTAATTTTTTTTAACACAGTTGATCTAAATTATAAAATAACTATGTTTAATAAATATTAATAATAATAAAGCATCTATTAAGATTAGCATTAACTTAATAATTATTTATTTCGCGAAGTGCCACTGCTCCGTAATGCGCGAAAGAGGTTATGACCGTTTGTTTAGATTCAGCGATCACAGCGACACCGTGCTCCTTACGCCAATCGTGCCCCGTCTTAGCTGCCAGACGTGCTCCGCTAAGCACTTTTTTTGTAGTTAAGAATAACTTTTTTGTCTTTAATCGTGCAATGAAAAAAAAAATGAAATTAATGTTCGAGAGTTAAGCTTTTTAACGCACCCTTCATAACTATGTATCAATATAAATTAATAATTTTAACGGACGACTGAAATTTATTACCTCAATAATTTATTTTAAATTCATAAAAAGATCTAGTAATAAAAATAAAAAATAAAAAATATTTTTATTAAATAATAAAATTTTGACTGCCAAAGTGACCCAGGCTGCCACGATTGCCTCGCTCTCCCCTATCCTGAACTGCGCATCGACGGCCGCGCGGCTGCTGCAGAGAAGCGACCAAAACCTCAATCTGGTTTGCCCGCGTAGCGCAAGTATCGTCGCAGGGTGAAAATCCACTATAGTTTCTGTACATGTACACACAGTAGAGACATATGCACGCGTACGTGTGTATGTAGGTAGAGTCGCGGTGGTAGCCCGTAGTGCCATTAACGTAGCCTCGACAAATCGCGCGGCCGCGCACAGTTCGCGACCCCGCGGTTTTGGCTTCGACACATGGCCGTGCGTCTCTCTCTATCTCTGTCTCTATATATACGTGGAAAGAGAAAGAGGAGAAGGAGGAAAAAAGAGGAAGAGAGAGAGAGAGAGGCGCACTGCCGCAAGTTAATCGGGGCCAATTATCGAGTGGAAATTCCCCGGAGCGAACGAAACGAAGGGCGGCGGGGGG
>UELU01121630.1:7082-24676 GCA_900490025.1 Megastigmus dorsalis | reverse complement strand
CTCTCTCTCTCTCTCTCTGCGTGTGTGTATATATAGCGTTGACGCACTGACGCCAGTTTTTCAAGTCAAGAATGCGCTATCGATCGGCGCCTTTCGCCGAACTAGGCCACTTGCGCTCTGTGCACGCGCCCGTTCCGCTCCTCGGCTCTCTCTCTCTCTCTCGCCCCTCCCCAGTTCCCTGCATCCATGCCCTCCAACTTCCTCTTTCTCGGTCATACGCACACACTGACTCACCCAGCGCGTACATGTGTGTGTGTGTGTGTGTGTAGGTGGGTGTAGGAATATGTGTGCATGCAGTTTGCTCTGCGGTCCATTCATTCTCCTCTTCCTCTCTCTCTCTCTCTCTCTCTGTGTATTTCTCTTTGGTGCGGAGTCGCTGTCATATCCGCGCTCGGACCACCTCTAATTTCGTTTCTTCCGCTCCCCCCCCCCTCTCTCTCTCTCTCTCTCTCTCTCTCTCTCTCTCTCTCTCATCTGTCTCTTATCGTTGCTGCGTCCAGCCCCTGCGCAACGTATACACTGCACCCACGGAGAGAGCGTGACCGCAGATATTCGCGAACAAACACACGTCACACGTGGCCGAATTCTCGCGATACATACACACACGTAGCCGGAGCTTAACTATATGTATATATACGCGCAAATTCCCGCGGCACACATGACGCTTGTGTACACGCTGCAGACGTACGTCGCCGTCAGGCACGCACACACGCAGACATTCCAGCGACCAAATGCGCGCACCTACATATACGCATACGGTTTAGGACGGTATAATACACGACAGTGTCCCCGTGTAGCCGTTGCTCCTGTATAATTCCTCCCCAAAGCGAATATGCTTATGCACACGCCGCGTAATCGCAGAAAGCTAATCGAGCAAACACAGTAGCAAACGTTACGCGCATATAAGTCGGCTGGCACGGGCTTCGGCTGCCTCCTTCTTTTCATCGCGGCCACTTTCGACCCCAAGCTCTTGCAAGCTCTCCTTATATAATACACGTCTGTGCAGAATACACGTTGCGCTCGAGCACAGGATGATACGCTGTAGAGCTCTATATGTAGTTCCGTCTCGTTACATCCCAGTATATGCTTGAAATGCACTAGAAACTTCGCGCACTTGTATACTCGCGTAAATACGAGTGTACTTTGGACTGTTCCTGCAGAGTATAGTATATGTTTGTAGGAGTTTGGATTACCATGGTAAGCCTTATGCTTCTGCCGCCGCCTCGTGTATCGGAGCACACCATCCTCTACTCTTCGCGCAGCTATACACCCTATATCTCGCGTCCCTTTGAATTTATCGAGGGCGCACTTATAAATTTCACTCCTCCAATCGTGCTCCGAATATTCCGAATTGCCCGAGTATTTCCGGATGTATGTATGTACGTGTGTATAAGCGGGGATCTATACTCGGTGTATGCAGTGAGTGCGCCGCTTTGCTATACGTTTACAAATACGAAAACATCTGGGATTTATTGGGAAGATTCGATTTAACGACGATATACATACAGACGAATTCCTTTATCAGGCCGTTTTGTAATGGAGGGGGGGACACGCGAAAAATTGCATTCTATCTTTATTGCGCTTTGGCTTTGTTGGGGTTGGGCATTTTGGGGCTTAAGTTATGGTGCTGGAATGATTTTTGAATATGCGAAATTGCGTCCTTCATTTTTACGTGATAGATCAGTTGATTTTTCGCGATTCGGCTGTGAAGATTGAATGGAAAAATGATTATTGGAAAAATATAGTAAAAATACAATAGAAAGCCGTAAATTTTGAATGTGTACTTTCGTATATTATACAATACATCCGTCACTCGAAGATATTCTGCAAACTCGACATATCTATATTTGATGAAAATTTATGTGCATAATACTTTACACCGTAGTGCGGATATAAGTCGTCGCAATAATGCGCGCAGTAATATTTCATTAATATTCATAACAGGAAATCTAATTTTAAAAACATTCTCTATAAGCATGTAATTCATACTAACTCTCAATCTCACTATCCTATATATAACTATTTAAGTTACAAATATAGTCGATCAATGTAATTCAAATATTTGGAAGTAACAAACGATATTTCATGAGTAATTCAGTATAATAATGCAAACACGCTATTAAGACTTGAGTAATTTTCTTTTTTGGGAAAATAAATGGTTCCGCAGCGAAAATTCGAAAAAATTCGCGAGCATTTTTGCATGGCGAATTTCCTGTTAACTGATGAAAATAAAATGGGTTCAAAGTAATACAGATTTACACTTTTACTGAAAAAATTCATGAAAATGCCAGTTTATTAGAATAATGAATATTGATTAAAGTGAAATCTTCTAAAGTATATTTCATACAATAATTGTCGCTAAAAAAATGTTTATATTTTTAAATAACGTAGAATTCAAGTATCGATTCCTTGTGTCTCGAACCAAACTCACGTAACTCTTACTCTGATAAAACATTATGTATAGCTATATAGTACCTCTTACTAAAAGAAATAACAGATTACTTTGATGAAGAACCGACGCAACGTTCTCACCATTAAAACTGAAATTCCCTTCTAAGCAATCTAGCTTAAGTGCCAGCAGTTACGTAGCTGCACACGCGTTCAAGGCCAATCAAATCAGGCACAGGCAACAACGAGCTCATTGTCTGAATTCAAATCCCGCGCCGCCCGTTGCCCATTCATTTATGCGACTGCAGCGGCCCCCACTAGCGGTGCGCCAACACTTTTCGCGCAATTTTCCCGATAGAACGCGAGAGGCGCTCTCTCTCTCTCTCTCTCTCTCTCTCTCTCTCTCTCTCTCTCTCTCTCGATTACCTCCCGCCTGCGTATACGCACTCACCGACGCGCGCGACTGTATAGATGCGGAGCTGCTGCGAGCAATTTACCAAACCTTGCGGAGTTGATAGAGCATTCTTTGATTCTCGGTCGCGGTGCCAGCGCCTCTAGCCAGATGGAAAATGGGCCGGAGGAGGTAAAAATGTCTACCCCCCCGTCGTCTCGTTTTCTCTTCGCTGCTCTGTGCGGGGAGTAAAATTGCATCCTTCGAGACGTGGATTTTCACGCGCTTCGATGACACTACATCGTGTATTATTTGCGATGCGCTGGAAATCTTGGGCTGCATCGAGTCTTGGATGAAAGTTGATCGCTGACTCTTGGCTTTTAATATTCTCCAGTGCCACTTTAATCGCTGCTAGTATTGCTTTTAGAAGTGGTTGATCAACGCGTGCTGCTATTAGAGTGACTGAGTAAAATATTATATGCGCTGGAAAATTGACAAAAAGTTTAAAAAATAAAAAGGGAATTGCTGCTGCGATCAAGTGGGTTTAATTGAAAAGGTTTTTGTTTCACTTTTTCTGGACCTTTCCATTAGTGATTAAGTAACGCAGTTGTTACGTTCTGTGTTTATGAACGCTTAGCAAGCCTAGAGCATTTTGGTCAAGGCCATGTTGTTTAATTTACAGTAAAGTAGTTGAAAAACTTTGTAATATGTAAAATTAGTTTTTGTAAATATTGTAAAGACAAGAGGATTAGGAGCAACGATGTAACAGTATATTTTACGAAATTAAACTTGAGGAAGAAAGTGTTTCTACAGATTTTTTGCTGTATTTTAATCATTCTAACATCGTGCTCGGTATTGTTATTACTACTCATAAGACAGCTTAATAAATTGTACTTGCCAGCACAAAATATGAAACTATTTTTCTTTATATAATAAACTCATACATTTTTAAATTTAAAATTAATACTCACATGGACATGATCGATGGATATCGCATAATTCATTTCGAATTGAATGCTTTGCATACAACTTCCTTAAAGAGAACGTGAATCCCACTCTGATATATTTATAGAGTGGGTTTGCTTTGGTTACGGTGTATAATGTTCACTTATTACCCGTATGGGAGGAAAAAAGGACGAGGCAGCGACCGTTTCACTGAATCTTCTCGGGATTGCTTCAATTTTTCAGACGTTTGTCTCTTTTTACGATCCTCATGCGATATATAACCAGCGTGTATCCTTGTTAGTTCGTTTCTTCTGCTGCTTTTTTCCCTCCCTATACTGCGTTTGTCTTCGTTTTATGTCTGGCTAGCTGCAACGGATGATTTACAAATCTACTTTCGTATATAGCTTTTATTTATCACCCGATGGCTATATTTAGGAAAACTCTACTACATATGTAACTCGCAATCGTAGTAAAGATTTGTTAATGCTTTTACACGGGATCTGTATCAATAATATAAACGATCGATAATAATTTCATAAATTATATTTAAGATGAGTAAGGAAATTACGGAATAGATTATACAGTGCGACACCAAACTGATTACCAGAGACTACTCACTATTTTCGTAATAAAAGTTCGTAATTAACTTCGACTACAAAAATACTTTTTCACAACAGGAAAGTCGGATTATATGAAAACAACTTTTTAAAAAGAAAATTAAGAATGCTGATAGCCTATTTTTCATCATTAAGTTGCAATATTTAAACAGAAAATTCACTCAGAAACGCACTCTGACCGTAAGTCCGCTATTTACAATCGTATCCAAAGCTTATCAATAAAATACAGTCAAGAAAATTCACAAAAAACAAACTATCACTTTCAAAAGCATTCTCAGTGACAGCCAAACTGAAAAGAAAAAAAAAACACAGGGCAATGAGAACGCGGCAGTGAGAGAGAGAGAGAAAGGGTAAAAGAACGCATCTCGTCTCGTTCAATAACTTTCAGCTTCTCGGCTAACAAGTTTTGCTGGAAAGACAGAAAGAAAGGCGAAACCCATAAGAATATTCAAATACGCGTCTTGAATAATGAATACAAGAGGAGCGAGCGAGATAAAGAGAAGCAATTCCTCAGCTTCTCTTCCGGCAGCAGCGGCAAATACATCAGATATCTCGATGCCGGATCTATAATCATCTCTCGCTCGGATTCGGAGGAGACTAAAGTGAGAGAGTGAGAAAGATAGAGAGCCAGAGAGAGAGAGAAGAAACAAAGGACGTGCAGGGGCGTCTTCCTCCTCGGAGCAAAAAGAAGAAAGTTGAGAGAGAGAACGGTCGAAGAAGCGGAATGCTAATGGGGTGGCCCCCCTACGAAGATAAGCCCACGATAAGAGATAAGACGAACGAACGGGTAATTGAACCCGCTCGACGGCAATTGCGATCAAACTCCACTTCGAGGAGGCGAGAATAAAAGTAAGAGAGACGAGGCGTGCGCGCCGCTTTTTTTCGTCTACACACACACACACATACATATATATATATATATATACAGATATGTATATACATGCACCACGAAGAGCTATGAATAATTTTCTTTCTACGGCTCGTTTACTCCACTCTTTAATCGTCCGATCGCGATAAGTTTGCGCTCGCGTGCCTATAGTATATGTACGGTATAGACGGTGCCGAGAGTCTCTCGCACTTGTTTTTAATCGATTCCACGCTATATGCGGCGTATATACGCGCGCCTAAAAGTCTTGGGGCAAAACCGGACTGAATGGCTGGGAGTTTCGCCTGCGGCTACTATCGGCGCGGGCGGCCGCGAGACCTTACAACGAGGCGACAGACATCCCATAAAGTCGCGCAAATATTTATTTTAGCTAGCCCTCGGGGTGGGGGCGGCTTCTTCTTCTTTTTTTCTGTTTTTTTTTCCGGGTGAAAGCGCCTATACCGGCTGGCGAGAGACGCAGCCGCCGACGTCGTCGCCTTTCGGAGAGGTCTGAAAAGCGACCGAGCTTTTTTGCGCGCTTGCCGGAATATAAAAACAAACGCACTTTGTATGTGTGTTGGGGGAAATCCTTTTTTTTAGCAGACAGCGTGAGCTTCGACTTTTCTCTCTCTACCTTCATTTCTGCTCTAGGTGCTGCTGTTGCTCATACTCTTCGTGGTTGTTGTTGTTATTGTTTGCTTTTTTTTTATTCCGCCCAGATGTTGGCGCAGTGTATTTTTTATGTTCAAATATTTGGAAAGCTCCGTTACGCTTTATCATCGTGGCCGATGTGGAAATGAATTCTCTTTTTTTATCGCATGACGGACAGTCGTATATCGTGGGAATATATCTTTGATTGAAATGAAAACAGGTTTTTGCGCATACATACGCAGAACTCGTTTCAAAATTACGATTTTCGAGTATATTTGAGTATAGGATGGTTTTCGATGTAGTCGATACAAAAATGAAATTATAATTTTTGGAACATTTTTTACACTTTTTATGTATACAAACATTAAAGACATAAGAACAGAATGTTAATTAAAACTGAATGTTAATTAAAACTAAATCACTAAAACGACCACGAATATTAACGTTGATCTGTCAAGTTCTCTTTATCGATCGACATATCGTGAACAATTACTTTATTCGGCAAACAATTTCCCGATCACGGCAGTCCACAGGAGGTACAACGCGGAAGCAAAGAAAAATTAGGCACTATCGCAAACAGAGCACGGCGCGGCGCACCGCACGCAAATCGCCAAATTACAGGATATAATTCGAGCGCGGACATCATACAGAGCGCGCATCCACAAATGAATGCGGTAGCGCAGCAGCGTTTCCACATTCCCCGGTCGAGCTGCAGCGGCAGCAGCGGCGGCAGCAGCGGCGGCAGCAGCGGCGGCACTTAAGCCAACAATGGGATAAAACTAGTTAAACATTGTTTGCCACTTCGCGCGTTATCTCGCGGATTCATTGAGATTCCGCATTGTCATTATCGATCATCCCCGAATTCCATTAGCAGCTGCTCCTGCAGACACAGTACCCGAAATTACGTCGCCCAACTGCTAACTAGTCTCTCTCTCTCTCTCTCTCTCTCTCTCTCTCTCTCTCTCTCGTTTCCTCTCTGCACGTATACGGTACGTGCATATCTACAGTATAGCGTTGAGAGAGAGAGAGAGAGAGAAAGAGAGAGAGAGAGAGAGAGAAATGCAGTGAGAGTCAGTGCTGCCGCAGCAAGTTATTTCGTCTGCACGCGCGTCGTTATCGGGTATAGTCCCCCGCCCTTGCCACCGAATACCGATGGAGATATTGTAGAAAAGAGCGGATATCCGCGGGTGGCGGTGCCGCTGCTGCTGCTGTCGGCGAACCGGTAATTCATAGCCAATATGAATCGCTGCTTCTCCTCCTCTTATCTCCCAGCGACGCTTATACACACATACACATATCGTAGCGACTCATATATGTGTACTATTTTTTTTGTTGCGTTTTGCTCGCTCACTATTTTACGTCGGATCGCTTTTTGCGCCCCGCGCGTTTGTTCGTTACAGTCCGTGTATTTGGTGCAGCGCTAGAGGAAAATTAAGGCGGGGGTCGGCGCGCACAGCTTTATTAAATTCGCCGAGTAAGCAACGTTCCAGTTATTTTCTTTGAAACGGTATATATATTCCGCGATAGCGCGCCAGACCTCTCTGTGCTGTGCGTATATATATATAATAACGGTGGCGTCGTCGTGTGTGCGCGCGAGTGTTCGCCGAGAGAGAGTTTATATTGTACAGCGGCGTGAAATTGCACGAGATGATAATGTGACGTACGTGCTTAATCTTTAAAATATGAAATTTCACGCCGCAATAGATTGCGAGGGATCGCAATTAAATCTTATTTGCTGTCTGTCAGGTTGGTGTGTGATGCTGTTTTATTGCGATTATTACAGTATTTGATAACCGAATATATGTTTACTTTTGTTAAGTGTGTAAATGGCGAGACATTCTTAAAGCTGACGAAGGTTAAAGTTGAAAATGTACAGAATTCATAGTGGCATTCTGAAGTTTATAGATCAAAGTAAATATATAGAACGTCAGTAGATGCATTCCGTGTACGGTCAGACAAATAATGGAGATAGATAAATACCGTTGCTTGAGACCGTGGAAAGACTAAGTCCTTTATGCAGTAATATAACAGGATTCTCGGGTTATAATCGCTTTTTACTTTATTTATTCGTTATTGGCCCGCAAATAATGGACAATTTGTAAATATTCTATAAAGGTGTAACACAAATAATTATTGCACACATGCTGGGTATTAAGTTTTCATTAGCACACAATAATTTTGTACGCCAAACAGGTACATCGTAGCCAAATACAAGCATTAAGCATCTAGAAATGCGATTTAATATATAAGCACCAGTGTTTGACCCGATAAATGCAGTATATTCCAAAAAGAATTACCAACTACACCACTTTATGCATTTTACTTTATCATTATCATCCTTTCGACATTATTGATTATAATATGTAAATGATGTGATCTCGAATGTTATATAAATTTAATAAAGCCATTCTTCTCGATTAATAAATTTTAAAACGAGTTCAGAGCTTACTCCCGCAACAACAGCTTCATAAAGCAATTAAAGGAATATAATGAATCGATTGAAATGAACGAACGATTGACCTATCTCTCTGTCTACCTCGATCAATGCACAGCCATTTATCGGACAGCCCTTTAATAAGCAAACTTTAATAAGCACTTTTCGCGAGATTCAGAAATAGAAGACTACGGCCGAGAGTATTATAATATATTGCGTTAACGGCCGCCACAGTTCTAGCTCCGCTAACTTTACGGCGTCAAGGCAAAAGCCATTTTCACAACCGCGCACACGCCTTTTGGGGTTAATAATCGTCGGCGAAATTCCGCGCACGTCCCGCTCATCTATTTCTCGATTACCGATGACGTGATCTTGCGCTCATTTCCCTCTTTAACCGGGAGTCTCCTTCAGGACGCACTACGTCTTCGGACATTATTGGTCGAAGTCGGAAATATTTGATTCCGGGCGCGTGTGAAGTGCGGCTACGGTTTTTCTCCCGCGGCGATCCAAGTTGCGTTTGACGCTTCGTGACAACATGCCTATACCGCGCGAAACTTATCATATATACCCTTTTGTATTGGTTTTATAAGATGACGTTATGACATAATCGATTTTCTTCGAGTATTGTGCTGCAGCTTTTATGAATCTATGTAAGATTTTCGATGCAGTAATAAACTTGTGCTACGATTTATTTATTGACTTTTAAGATCATGCAATAGAATGCGCTTTTTAAGTGCAATACGAATAAATATTATGTAAATAAATAATATATGATTTATCACAAAGTATAAACATATTTGTGTTCTTTTTTACCCATTAAATTGTCATGAAGATCGAGAGCATTTTTTTATAACTACTTTTATAACGATTTTTTATAAAGTTTTTTTATAAAAACAAAATTTTAAGTTTATAACTATACATATAACGTTAATATACATATTTGATTCTCATTAGGGAATAGCTCTACAATTACTTAGAAATTGAATTTCATTTTGTATAGTTCAAAAGTTGCACAGTACATAGCTATTATTATTTGATGGGTACTCTCAAAGTAATTTTCCAAAATCATTTTGAATAAGATAAAGTTTCGATGCTATAAATATTTCATGCAACTATAATAATATGCATAAAGGTTTCATAAAATATGAAAAGGTTTTTTGGATGAGGTAAAACTTAATCTCAAGTAATTTAAAAGCTGGTTTGCCTTTTGCAAAAGTAGAATGAAATTAGCCATTAAAATTACATTAAACTAGTTTTCTTTTCAAAAGATTGAGTCACGTACATCGTTGGTAGTTAGATAAAGATTATGTATGATTCATTTCGAAGATAAAAAGGCACAAATAATGCAAAGATAAAGATTGATTCATCCTTATTCGTCTTACTTCACTCGTCCCAGTTTCACTGCAAGTAAAAATAAATATCTCTTCAATGTCTAAAACTATCCACTTATTATTATGTGACATATACGAAACATGTGATTCAGCTCACTTAAAAACAATTATTACGAGGAGTTTTGCGCAATTGCAAAAATTCACTAATTTATCTTGATCCGTGCGAGCAAGGCAAAAAGTACTTTATCAGCTTACTGGCCTAATTGTCTGTCCAAAGTCAACTGGGAAAACCTACTATAAGGTCAGAAGCGATACCGCCTAGTCACCGGAACATCATCATCTCATCTCTCCGTCTACTTTCATACATCGCATCGTACATCGAACAGTTCGCAGACAATCACGCGGACAATCACGCGGACAAAAGGCGCCGCCGATATACACGGCCGGTCGCGCGTACGGCACCGGTTTACGATATACATCATAGTCCGCTCATTGTAACGTCGATCAGCGCGCGCGCGCGTCTACGAGCTCCGAAGGAGGGGGAAGGAGAGGGGAGGGGGAGTCGGATCCGGCGCACTCGCGATATACGCTATTAAACCACGCTCGAGGTCCGAAATCGACAATTAACCCGAACCCGCCCCGTGACGCATTCGCCAACGTCAAACACTCGAAGGATACTGTATAGAGCGAGCGCGCGCGAGAGCCTCTGATTTCGTACTAATTCCTACCTCTGGAGGTCCTCAATTCCGCTCCCTCCGACGAGTTGCCCCTCTCGCACCTACATGCATGTGTGTATACAGCGAAGCGTCGGACGCAGGCCGTCGGGTCGACGTATCGGGGAAACGTGTCATCCCTGCCTCTAATTAGACGCCTCGAGTGTTGTGGACGTATACGGCGAGCGCGCTGATTTTTTCAAGCCGATGCGTGGGTGCTATCGCTTCGAGGGATACATACTCTTGATCCAGAAGCCTGAGGAATCTTACTATACTTGTAAATTATAGCCTTACTCTTCAGAATGTATTTTGGATTTTATGGAAGTATATGAGAGTTTATTTGGAGATTTATTGCAACGTTAAAACTGAATCTATAGGGTAATACCATTTTTAAACAGTTTGGGTGACTAGCGTGAGGTGGTGCAGAGCTTTCATTAATAATTAATTTAAGATTTTTCAATAAAATTATACATTTATAACTATTGCTGTACTTACATTTTCTATCAATTTATTCAACATTTATTAACATCGAATTTCAGTTCTATAAGGCGTAGATCATATAATTTCTGATTAGTTTCTAGAGAAAACAGTATTCATAGAACCGTGCAATTAGCTATCAATGACTTGAAATTCTATGAAAATAATCATTGTTTACTGAAATGATATCAGCTTGTTCTATTATTGTTATTCTTATATAAATATTTCTAGGCATAAGTATACTTAATTCTTAAAAATTATATGAAATAATTTGCAAAATCCAATAACTTTTATAATTTGGTTTTGGCATTTGTCGAATAATTTAACAATACTTTTGTACAAAATAGCTATTTTAGTATCAGACAAAATTTGAAAAATTTTATCGAAATAGAGAATATATATTTATAGTGTAGCTCGTTCATTTCAGTGCTTTTGTGCCTCATATAATATACATATATACAAATTGATCCTTTAAAAGGAAAAGAAGAATTTTAAAAATTTGCTCATGCTTTTATTTATACTGAAAATACTCTCGAAGCACAAATACTTGAAAGGCGAAGCAATGCCGCGTTTATTCGGAGCACTTGCATAAAACATTCGATTCGCGTGCAAAATCCGTGGGAAAATAGCTGTTTTGTACGAAGCCCGCGGAGCAGAAAAGGCTCGAACTTTTAATCGTTCTTCACTCGATTGAGCGAAACTTTGTCAAAGCCATCGTGGGCATAATAAGATTTTTCGAATTACGCTCCACAGAATTCAGTGCCATCCTCGTCTTTCAGTCCCATCTATATAACCACATCCCCACTTTTCGCTTTACTCTCGCGGGTATAGTGTTCTAAAATATTAAATGCAAAGGGGAGGGACGGAGGGAGGGTGGGGGTGGGGGTGGAAATAAAGCTCAAGAGCCCACCCGCTGATTTCAAACGCGCGCTCGATCTCTGCTATATTAATCGCGCTGCTCGAAGGGAAAAGGGAAGAGAAATAATAATAATAATAATCCATCGAGAGATGATAAAAAAGAGGCAATTATACAAAATCTCTTGATTAACTTGTGCTTGGTACACCGTGTGTGTATACGTGCACTCAGGCATAAGCACACACAGTCATAAGTCGTGCGGTGCAGTTTCGATTGAAGGCGCGCACGTCAGATAGGCAGGCAGAGAGGCTGGCGGTAGCTGCGTCTGCCTCGTCGATTATCGTAGAACATCGAGAGGTGGCGTTTGCGTCTACATATATATAGAGCGTTCGAGTGCGCTCCCTTTAATTAACCGGCCTTTGAGAGTTTCTGATTAACGCCGAGGAGCGTCTGAGCGTAAATATAATCCAGCCTGTAATGAGGTATTCGATAACCATGTCGGCGTACACACATGTATTAATATGTGTATGTATATACACATCGCTGTACATCGCGTAGGTTATGAGCTGCAGCAGGAAGAGAATCGAATTTTGAGATTATAGGGCCACATATAGGCCTTCCTTCGGCTTCGTAATTTGAAATTTATTGATGATCCGTTTAAAGTTTCGACTTTGCAGCCGCGGTGCGCCTATGTGGCCGCGCACCGCCGCCGGCTCAAACTTACTTCGCGGGGTAATTGTTCGCTCAGCGGCGAGCGAGTTAAATAAGGATCGTTAGTCTCCTCTGTCTACATTGGTATATATAGGGAAGATTAATGTTTTATATACGAATCGAGTGCGCCAAATGATAATAATTGTAGGAGAAAATTAAATACCGGGATATGGCTTTGAACGTGAGATTCGCGTTCTACTTTGACAGTGAAACTTTGTATGAGTATTCCTTACCATTGTTTGTGACTTTAGAAACTTTTCAAGATATCTCCAAGATATTTTAAAAGATCCCAATATTTGTGAATTTCATGTAAAGTTTTAGACGTTCGAGACTTTCAAAATTGAAAATATAATTAAAAATATCGACGTCTACCGTACTCGGCATGTATCTACTTTTTATACTTTATATAAGCCATTCTATAAAGATTCCTTTTCTTGAAAGTTAACACTTTACTTAACTTTATATAAAACAGAAAAGAAATTTGCCGCAATCCAATCCTCGGTATAATTGTACACAGATTCGAATCGCAGCTTGTCTGCCGATGTCAATTAGTCGCGACTTATCCATACCAAAAAGCTGTTTCCGTTAAACGCAATCGTGGCACCGAATCCCTTTGAAGCCCCGTAATGCAACCGTTTTCGGGATCCCTTTGGCTTCTTCCCTGATGTATACGTATATACAGTCGGTCGCGTCGCCTCAAGGACCAGACAGAGAAGTAGATGTGATTTGATTAAGGAGCTTCGGTGGATATTTGCCAACGTCGTAGTCGTACCACGCGGCTCAGACATTATGCCGTGCCTAGCCTTTGCCGTCTTCCTCTCTATGTGTATAAACTGTTGGTTGCACTTTGCTACAATGAAGCAGCAGCAGCAGCAGCAGCAGCAGCAGCAGCAGCAGCTGACACCTGCGCAGCAGCGAAAGTGTGCGCTTGTACATAGAGACACAGACAGACAGCCACGCGCGTGTATGCATGTGCAGTCGGAGCGAGAAACGAGATAGGATCGAAACCACCAGCGGCAGAACGCATCCGAGCGGAAATTGACTTCCTCGCGGTAGGGCACACAAAATCGCATCATTATCGAGCTTTCTCGTTGCGTCTTCCCCGCGCCCAAATCGTTGCAGCCACTGCGATAAACATTGCCGGCGCTGCCTGCTGCCGCTCGGCTTTCTGCTCATATATTATGCAGTGGGTCTGCTGCCTGCGCTTATACTCGTTCACTCGTTCGTGCAACCCCTTCGTATGCGCAAGAGCTTTTCTTCCGTGTAATGACTTATTTGAGCTCGCGCCCCTGTTTCCATCGCGCGTGCAGGGAGAGCGTAAGCTCGCGAGATTTTCATTGTTACGCAGGAGATTAATGCCCGCGCTAAGCCCTGTTGTTCCGTTTTTTTTTCTTCTCTTTTTTTTTCTTTTTTAATACGCTGTTGTTTCGAGAGAAATGGATCGCGAAATAAAACAAGGGACGAGTTATTTTTGGATATAAACATTATGTGTATTAAGCATCTTATACGGTGCTGTTTAATTGGTGCTATATAGCTTGAAGCTATTGTTTTTCTATGAATGTGCAGCTTAATCCTTGTGTACTGCTTAAATACCGAAGAGCTATCGTTTTAATGATATTTTTAATGAACGTTGAGATGGGGATAATGATGTTCATTGTTTCGGTTATGTGTGTATATATATGCCGTTAATCACTGCAAACTAAATGTAAATTAATAGTCACATGAAATGGCTATAACGTAAAAGTCTATTATGAAGTATACTTATACAACAACTTATAAAGGCAGACAGAAATAAAATGCATAAAGTGAAGAGCAAAGAAGTCCGGAATACCTGCTCTCCCTCAAATACTAGATAACCTCACAGTTATTTTTTTTTTCTCTATGCAGATTAGTAGCGCGCGATAGGGGAGGATAGCGAATGAATGTTAAAGTCGCCGAGGAGCGATACAAAAAACTGCGCGGCCGACGAATCCGCCTGCGAGACTTTGCGGAATGTGCTTAAAACTGTTAGCCCTCGCCGCGCTCGCGTTACAGAGATGTTATTCGCAGCGAAGCGCCGGCCGATGAGTTTCTCGGGCTGTATCAGGAAATGCGCGCGCCGATGTTGAGAAGGAGGAAGTTGTTTTGCGCTTCGCGTCCTTTGCCTCTCTCTTTCTCTCTATTTCTCGTGTAAGTCCTTTTTTCGCGCTCTCGCAGACAGAGAAAGAGAGAGTTCTCCCATGCAAATTCGCAAAGCCAAATGTTTTCGTGCCACGGGCGGGAGGTGGTGCATCGCATCGTATACACACCTTTGAGATGGCAATCTTAACGATTCGCCATTTACAGCGCTGAAAGAGCTTATATGAATAAAACTTTCGTAATGGGGCGAGAGAGACTCCACGGGATGGTGGTCCGTGCGGTCCGTGCGCATATACCTTATACATATACGTGACGCGAACTCGTAACGAGCGCGATTTTTTAATATCGCCACGTATACTGGATATAAAGATATACCAGGTAGAACCGTTACTGCGCGCTGGCGATTTTACTAGAAGTTTTTTTTACGAAAAAATCATGCATGCACGCGCGCAATACGCGGAGCAACGAAATTTTATATAATTTTTCACCCAGTTGAAGGCGTATATCGCATTTGCGCGGATATTTTATTAAACTTTTCCAGCTCTGCTTTAATTTTAGATGTTGAAAACTTTTTAATCAAATTGCAAAAACTTTTGCTAATTATTTCACGGAAAAAAAGTTTATTAAACATTTTTAATGTATATATATATATATATATATATATATATACGGCAGATTAGAATCGGAAGAAAAAAACAAACGCACACCGGACGTGTCCAATGTTTTTGTTTATGCGTCCTGGACCAAAACGCGATGATGAGAGAGCGACGAGAAGACGGTCCCGCAAAAATAAAGGGTATAGAAATAAAAAAGTCGAGTAAGACGGATGAAAAGACAAAAATAGACGGGCGGCTGTGGTGGTAGCTGCAGCCAGACGTTGGTGCACGTGCGCGCGCCAGAATTTCAGTTTGACCGAGAAAAGTTTTTCCACGCGGCAGCTCGCTATCTCTCTCCCTCTCTCTCTCTCTTTGCCTTCTCTCCTGCGGCACATTCGCGCGGAGGATCTGAAGCGTCGAAATTACTCGTTTGCCGGAAATGAAAAGTTCTTTTCCTCTTTCGGAGGAAAGGAGAGAGATCGAGAGAGAGAGAGAGAGAAAGAGAGTGAGCAAGAGCCAGAGAAATAGAGATAGCGAGTCGGCGAAACTCTAATGGACACGCGTTTCGGAAGTTCGACTTTTACACCTCGTTGACCCGGACTATGTATTAGATTACAGTCCGATAGAGCAGCGCGAGAATAAAAAATGCAGACACTGCCGCGCTACCGTTGTGTATATGCGCGCGTTATATATAGCTGACCCCCGAACGCGTCTCGATAATGGATAATTATCGCTGCGAAATTCGATACTCCGCGATCTACCCGGATACATCGTATCTCTCGCGCACCTTTCCTCTTTTCTTTTCACTCCGCTGAAAATGGTAAGTGCGTTGATTGGAAGATTAATCGCGCTCTGCCGAGTGCAGCGGAGAGCATTGCTTCTTTCTTAACTTATGCATTTAGTCCAACGAGTTGTCCAAAAACTTGGCGCGTCATCTCTTTTCTTTTTTGTTGCGTTCCGAGCTTTCGGTGAAAACAACTTTTTGCAGCGTATCGCACTGCTTTAGCGCGCAAAAAAGTGAAGAAGATTAAACGTTAAAACTGCCAAGCATTCTTTCCTTCGGTCAGATATTAATGAAATGATCGCTTGAACTTAAATTAAAAGATCTTTAATATCGCTCGACGAGCCGACAAGATCTCATGGCTTCGGACAGCAGCTATTCCATTACTTCAAGTGTCGCGCTGATTGCAAAGCACGCGGTCCTTCTCGCGCGTCCGACATCGTACATTACCCCCTCATTGTCCTCGCAGCCATTAAAACTCCCGCATTCCTCGCAACCAAAACAATCTCTGCAATCCTCCCTCCCCTCCAGCCCCGAAGAAACCTCAAATTCCTCCTATTCTGCACTTATCGCCTGTGTTCCGCATCCGAACCCAAAAGAAAAAGACACATACGTTTCGGAAGCGAAGCCCCAACCCGCGGCAGCATTCGGTATAGCCCAAAGAATATGCCCGGACACTCGCGCGGCTATGTCTATTGCCCATTACGTATACGCGCGACGCGAGGCGCCGTTGTCGAGGGCGATGCGAGGTGCGATGTGCGCGAGCTCGAGCGCGGAGTTCCGCTGAGTCACGCGTGAATGTGCACACTCGATAATGTATACCGCGCGCGCAGCGTATAAGCGACGGTCTAAGTAATTAATAAGCGAGGAGAGCGCGGACTCGGTGAAAATGTTACGCTGTCCCCGGGGAGGGAGCGCGGCCAGATAACGCGCCTCGGCTAGCTGCGTGAATTATGCCTCGCCTGCGATAAATGTTGTTTACTGCCCGTGTCCTCCCGCGTGGGTTTCTCTGTGGGTATCCGTGTGTGTATTATGTGGATGGCTGGAAGAATTGAAAGCGGAGATTAGGGGAGTGCGGAAGGTCGTGCATCTTTATCTCGGGCCTCCTGCACAAGGCCATACCAACCAGTAATCGATACTGTCCGAATTATGAACATAATTTTTTATCCGCAGAACCTGCACCGTATACTCATTGATCACTCAATGATTTTATCGCGCGAAAGAATAATAAACTACTTTGTAATTCTCATTGCGCTGCTGCTGCTGCGCGCACAAATGTAGGTCGCCTATACAGCTGAAAATCATTAATTTTAATGAATTTTGTATGTACATGTATGTGAAGAACAAATTTAAATTACCCAATATCCCATTTAACTTTGATTTAGATATCGGGTTTTAATTACACCAGGGAGCGGCGCAACAATACACCGCCGCGCGCGCCTCTGCATCGCGCGATCCTAAGCGATTCCAAAGCGATATCGAGCTGCAGTTAAACGAGGGCTTAGTTTGCGCGCTGACATTTTTTTTGGCCCTCCAATGGGAGCGAGCGCTTACAGTTTACCCATATCTGTGATACACGTCGCTCTAATTTATAAAACTTTTGTTCTAATTTTCTAATCGAAATTGCAATTCGTGTCAAATATTTATTCAAGCCCTCCGCCGAGTACTACTGCTGGCTGCTCCTACGGCTCCGTGAACAAACCCATCTCGCCCCCCCCCC
>UELU01121629.1:0-23374 GCA_900490025.1 Megastigmus dorsalis | reverse complement strand
ACAAAGCTTCTTTCTCCCTCTCCTGCGGCCTGTGTATGTATATTATACTTTGCTCGGGAAAAGTTTGTGCTTCCGCGAGTTTCCTCCCTTTCGCTATCTCTCTCTCTCTCTCTCTCTCTCTCTCTCTCTCTCTCTCTATCTCTCTCCTCTCTTTCTCGCCCACGGCATGGGCGTGTATGTAATAACGTTATAGGAGAGATGCTTCTCTCGCCACCACCATCACCGCAGCAGCAGCAAGTGCCTCTCTTTCTCTCTCTCCCCCCGTCTCTCCCTCTACTTACTCGTCGTTTCTTCATCCTCGATCGTCCGCAGTCACATCACCGACAGTTGCGAAAACGTGACTGAACTCGAAACTCTTTTGATAAATACCAGAGTCTCGCGCTCACGCACGCACACACACACACACGTACACAGAGAGAGAGAGAGAGTGAGAGAGACTGTATCGGGAAAAGTCTGGGAGCGTTTTTCGCATTCGGAGCGTCGAGAGAAGGAGAATGAACAAGTTCGATAAGTGAAAATGAGAAATATTTGGGGCTTAATGAGAGAAGACAGCCGCGTGCTAGGCTTGACGGCGGCGTTTATATTGCCGTGAGAGCTGAAAGAATGTCCGGCAGGAATTTTCACGAGGTTTGCTCTCAGCTCCATGCACAGTTCAGTCCCCGACCCTGCATGGACGCGCAACCCGACAGATTACGCATTGAGATTTTCTCTTCTTCTCTATCCCCTACTTCACCTCTCTCTCTCTCTCTCTCTCTCTCTCTCCCTCCCTGCCTCTCTTTCTCTCTTTATATATTGTTTTAATTGCCGAGCTGCTCCGGCCGGAGCTTAATCCGGCACGTTCGTCGGATTTTTCGCTTTTCTTCTGCCTCCCCCTCCCCCCGTCTCTTTCCGGCTGTTGGGGATTCCAGCTCGCTATACTCGGACGAAATGCTAAGTAAGGAGCTGCGCGCGCGAGCTTCTTTTGCTCCTGTCTCTCTGCTCTCTCTTTCTCTCTCTGCTTTGGCGCGCGACTCCCTGCGACTCGTTTTTCGCTTCTTTTTTTTTTACCGAGGAGGAGGTAGGAGGTCGCGTGGGAGCGAGAGATAGAGCTGCTGCTGCTGCTGCTGCTGCTCTTTTGCCCTCTCGGCTTTATTAATATATATGTATATATGCCTTTGGCTTAACGAATGTCGCTATAATTGCAACTCTGAAGATTTACTCCGGAATATATACAGTGGTTTTTTTACCCGTGCCCGCCGCTGCCTTGTATATATGGAGAATTTGGCTATTTATCTTTCGCGAGGATAATTTCGGGTGGAAATTTGCAAGAGTGTCGTCTCGCTAATTGTAAGATAGGGTCGCCGCTTATATACATTATCCGGGAATTCCTCCGATGCGGAATGTACAAACAAAAGCATTTGTCACGGCGAACTTTTACCAATTACATAATTATTTAAGCAAACTTTGTTGCTCACATCCCATGTACCTCGTATTACATCTATTATTTTCAATTGATCCCTTCGCCGCGGCGCACTACGAGCGGGAAACTTTTTTATTTCCAAGTAGCTGAATAAAAATATGCTCTATTGGGAGTTGCGCTTCTTACTCTCGGATACAAATTAACCCAATTCGCGCTGTAGTAGCTACTGCACTCCGGTGAAAAAAACTTTTTCTTCAAACTTTTCTTCGTATATATATACATACAGTTAGATTTTTTGCAATTTATCCTTTCGAGGCAAATTAACCAAATCATCCCCCATTCACTTTTCCTCCCCGCTACTGCTGCTGCTGCGCTGCTCCCCAAACAAACGCACAACACATTTTACATGAAAATTCAACGGAATTATGTGAGCTCGCGGACGAACTAGTTTAAATTCAACGGTGGATCGGATGCCGCGGTAGCACCGGAATCCCCGCAATTTAAACGTCTCGCGAGCGCGTTAATGGGCAAAAACATGCTGCTGCTGCTGCTGCTGCTGCTGCTGCTGCTCGAACTGCCGTCGGGCAATTTTAAAATACTTTTTTCCCGAGAATTCTGGCTTCTAGGTAATGTTTACCATTCGGCTGACGCACAAACCCTCCCGCTTATATCTCCATGAAATCGAATAAATTCATCGAGCCTCCCAAAGTCGCAATGAAATTAACGCATCGAACGGATATCGTCGACGGGGTGTGTCAAAGGTGCCGGAGAACTGCACAAACCGGGCGGAAAAATAATTTAAGCGTTCGCTTGCAAAAATACTTACGCAGAGGGGCGAAACAAAAATGCGCTTATTATAACCTGCAGCAGCAGCGGCGGCGGCGGCGGTGCAGCGAAACTCGCTCTTCCCCCGGGGATGTGAAAAATTTCAAAGCATCGCTTTCTCCCCTTTTTTCTTCCTTCCTCGGACTTTGCTCGCCCCTAGTCTCTCTCTCTCTCTCTTTCTTTCTCTCTCTCTCTCTCTCTCTCTATATATATATATATATATATATATGTGTGTATAGCGTAAAAGCGCCATTATTGCATA
Source organism: Megastigmus dorsalis (assembly GCA_900490025.1). Taxonomy (NCBI): domain Eukaryota; kingdom Metazoa; phylum Arthropoda; class Insecta; order Hymenoptera; family Megastigmidae; genus Megastigmus; species Megastigmus dorsalis. The sequence continues at coordinate 20,888 of UELU01121629.1, read as the reverse complement.
AAGTTATTATACAGTCGAGTTTGACCGTGAGGCTTTGTGGACGTGAGGCGCCTCTGTAAAAACTTTAACCTCCTCTTGGCTCGTCTCCCCCCCTTATACTCTCGTTTACCTCTCACCGCCATTCGGGACTCGGAAACTCGAACTCTCGAATAACTCCGACCTACTACCGCTCCCAGCTCTCTCTCTCTCTCTCTCTCTCTCTCTCTCTTGCTTTCTTTGCGCCAGAAGTGAGTAGAGAGAGAGAGAGAGAGAGAGCGGGCGCATATATATCTCTCCGGTGCTTGACAGGGACATTTTTTAAAACGGCCCCTTCCCCTCCTCGTTTGTGTGTGTGCGCGCGTACACGGGCTCCACTGATTTGCCGTGTTATTAATCAAGGAAATTATTTTTTTTTTCATCCTCTTTCGCCTTCCTTTCTTATTTTCGGCGCTGCCGTTATACAGCCGAGCTTTTGACTCGTAATTTACGCGCTGCCCCCGCGCGCTCGAGTTAGAATTATTTATGGATCTATTCTTTGGATTGTTGTGGAAGCTCGAGCTTGTAATTCGATTGTATGCATGTACGTCGTGGCGCGTGTGGGTCGTGTGTGTGTGTGTGTGCAGCGGCATAAATAAAAAGTTCGCGGTGCACCGGGACGTTAATAATGCACAAGCGAAAATTTCCCTCTAGATTATATATCCGCGGCGGTTAGGCTTGAATTTTTAACGATGCATAAAAGTAATATTGAAAAATCTTGTATACGTGCGTTGCTTATGAGTACGGGCTGCTCGCGCTCGTAGGCAAAGGTATATATGAGGTTAATCTTCGGCAATTTGATGAAAATCTCGAGTGCATGTGTGTATAAACGCGACGCGATGAAATATTGCGCGCGGCCTTTTTATTTCACGGCTATTAATCACACGGTGAAAATATGATTAGAACCCCTCGATGGATATGTGTGCGCGCCTACTATGTGCCTCGTGATCGGAGATTTTTCAGAGCACCGCCCGTACACGTGTCTCCCGCCCTCCTCCACCTTCTCCTGCCCCCCGCTCCCCCATCGTCATCGTAAAAAGGGGTTGATAATTGACGCACTTTGTGCGCATTATTCGCATTATAAGTAACTTCGTTATGCTGTAATTATGTTTGACCGAGCGCTAATGAGGTGCGTTTTTCTCTCCCTCTGGCGGGAAAATTATAAAAATCTTAGCTGATTGCACACACTGGCCGTAGCGGCGCCGTAATTTTATTCATTATTTACTGTTGTTCGAGAACTAAAACAGTACCTTCGTGCATATTTTATTTAAATTAGTTTCTTTTTTTTTTATCGTGCATGCCTTTATAGAGTGTAATTTCATAATTTAAACGACATTCATTATTGCAGCGTTTATTTAGATCGTATAACTGATAGTGTGCTATGCAGATGTGTCAAAATTCGTGGACATCCTTTTATACAAATAGAATTGATTAAATCTCAGGTAACCCATCAAGTGTTTAATGTTAAAGTAAAAAACGGAGCTGCCATTTATTAAATTAAATTGTATCTATTTGTCAAGAGGAGCAAACTGTCGATCTTAATAAATTTAACTTGATTACATGGATGAAATGGTAATAGAGTTATACCGAAAAATTCCGTATATAAAATGCAATTTTCCGGAACGAAACTTTGTTATAGGGGCAAATACAATTATTCAGATGCGAGTCAAACTTGATGCGATTATCATGATACACGTTTCCTAAAATATTTTATATATACATAGTTTTAACTTTATTGTATACCGGATGATGTACTGCTATACGGAGCGTCCGCACGCAGTCGCTTACATCCCGTTTTTTTTGGAAAAGCCCATATAACGTGTCTTTTTATAATCTCCCCTTCGGGACTCTGGAAAATCATTAATCTAGCTAACTAAACTCTCGCAGTGGTTTTGAGATTGAGGAAAAATACTCTACATTCTGTCTTCCCTTATCTACTATGATCGGGCTGAAAGATTTACTAAGACAGCAGAGCCTCTCCCCGGCAGCCCAATAAATCACTTTGCACCACTGTCAAACATTTCGTCCGGATATTGTATACACAAAATACCAAGTATACAGGAGCGGATATCTGTATTTCCCACATTTTTCCCCAGCGCGATGAGAAACGACCTCTCGAGCATATATATATATCTGTTGCTACTTTTCGTCAACTTTTTTTGTCAAAAATCATCGATATATTTTAAAAATGAGCGATATATTGATAAGCGAATGCGTTTGTGTTTCAGGCTACCACCGCAGCAGCAGCAGGTGAACGTGGGGACGCTCGGCCCGGGCATGGGGATGGGCGTCGGTGTCGGGGTCGCGGGCAACGGCGGCACCAACGCCGTAGTCACCCAGGGCCAGCCACTGGTCATGCCGGGCTTCCCGATGCGGGCCGCGGCGGTGCCCCCCTACTCGCCCTACTCGCCCTCGCGCTTCCACATCGACAAGCGCTGCCAGCACCGCTGCTCCTGGAAGTGCTTCAGCATCGCCCTCATCCTCGTCACCGTCGCCCTCGTCGCTATGCTCGCCTACTTTGCTGGTAATTTTCACTCCTCTTGTTTTCCCTGTTACATTATTGAGTACTCCGATATAGTTTTCCGATATAGCGATGCCGATGGCGTTGGAGGAGAGCTCGCGAGGTGTCGGACACTCGCACCGAACTTTGGAGGAAAAGTAATGTCGAGAGGCTGAAGCACTTGAGATAGGTTAACGGCTATCCAACTGACTCGCTTTTCACTCGAGTGGGCCTTTATTCATAAATTCTATATTTCACTGTTCCATTATTACGACCCGCATATAGTGTGGACATTTCTTAGATTGAACGCAACATACTTCTGACCAATCAAAACACAGTTTTATAGGCACGGTATCGCTATCTTATACTTGTATCGTGCAATATACGATCAAAAATGAAAGCACATTTTAATATCATTTCTTTTCAAATATACATTTTTATAAAGAAATTTAGGATAAAGATAGAAAAGGGTGAACTTTTCGCTATTCTTGAATTCGCATAAAAATAGTCGATTTCCTTTACCGCAGAAATTTGTGCAAATTTCATGAAAAGTTCCCGCAAGTGCGTTATGATAATTTCTATTTAAGAATAAAGACGTGATTCTCATGCAAGTATAGAAAATCTCCAGCAGCTGTTGCTAAAATGCAAAAAAGTTTTAAAAAATGCGTCGATGTGGCTACATTACCGGCGACTCTCCTCTGATGCATAAAACATCATCTGCGGCCATCGATTTCAAATTATTATTATACAAAGTTTTAGTTTTAGATTTTCCTGCACGTTCGAGATTATTCATTCAAGCATTTTGCAGCTTGTAAATTATAAACGGATTCCTAGAATCGAGCGTTGTAAAAGATTAAGCCGGCACAACTTTGGATAATCGAATTTGAATAGTAAACCAAGCCACACGAGAGTAAATTTAAAAGGCTGCATGTAAAATTGGAAAATTCGATCGATTTTCCTTCAAGTGCATAATTCATGTTTTCGCGGTGGCGTTCCATCGATTTTTAATATATAAAGCAGAGGAGTTATTTTTCTTGGCTCGAAAAATAGGAGTGTAATTTTAAATGTAAATATATAAATGTTGACATTAATGAAGTCGGGACTATTTGTCAATTTACATAACTGGTGCTCATCGGTTACCTGTTGCTTCCTATTTGGATTTTCCAATCGTGTAACCGGTAACCGAATCATTAGTAAATAGTCCAAAATGCCATTCAATCACAATTTCGCACCGTTATTTTCGTTATTTTCGAGCCTTCGTACAGGCGAGTTCCCCTCATCTTAGATTTCCTCACGTACGGCTCGAATCGGATAGGACGTAAAGGCCAAGTATAAAGAGCTTCACAATATTCTCTCCGCAGCTCGCGATATTCATGCAAACCTCGAGAGAGAGAGAGAGAGAGAGAGAGAGAGAGAGAAGCGCGTCGAATTCAATAACCATAGATAAGGTTTGTCTCGAAGATGCGCGCAACGAGCTTTTCGGTATTACACGGCGAGGCACATGCAGCGGGTGGGAGTAGGGCGAGTTAACCGGGACTCGGGCTGTGGAAACAGCAGCTTTGCGGGAATTGTTATAGAGAATAATACGGAAATTGGAGCGATCTCTGAATCCCGGTCGCGCTCCGCGACTCGATAGACGCGCCCGGCATAACCCAATCACTAAGTATATATACGGCTTGTATTGGACGCCGCTGCGGTTGTGCCGCACTATGTGCACGAGCATGGCCGTGTCGAGCGAACCGAGGAGACGACGCGCGCATCCGTGATTTCCCAGCCGCTCTGCACGCCGAGTCCGGGAAGTATAAGTCGGCTCGAGCTTTTTTTTCTCCTCGCGATTCCGATTCGCTGCCTCGTTTTTATCGTAGCCTATACGGAAATCGATAAAGGCGACCTTATCGCCGAGCGATCGCTTTATTGTTTTCGCGTACACGGTAACTTTATCCGCGGCTGCGCGATTTTTCGCCGATGTTTGATGCAGAGAGCAGATTTTCTCCTGTCTCGTTTAATAAAGAGATGGGTCTTTTGTACTTATTTTAAAGATATCTTGGCCGGTAGAACGTGAAATAAAATAAAAGCACAAAACCCGAGATTTCCATTTAGAATTTTCAACATGTCCGATTGGTTTCTCTTGTACAGGCTTCATCGTCTACGCGTCGCGATTCATCTCGAAAGTGATTTTTTCCCAAACGACAACATGGTTGATTAGCGAAAAGAGAAAGTACAGCCGGTATAGTAACGAGGGCCCATAGAAATTCGACTAGTCGACCGCATAATAGGGTAATCATAGGAAAATAGTGTACACACAGGAATTCGAAATTAATTTATGAATTCCGGGAAAGCGGCTGCTGCTACTGCGCTGGGCGCGGGGCGCCTGGTATATTTTAGCGGGCGATAACCGAAGCAATCGCACACACTTAATAAATACCCATTGTGTGTATGCTCGGCTGTATCCATTATGTACATCCACCAGCCACGCGTACACACTGCACCACGCGAACGTTGACTATATATAGACGGCGGCCGAAAGATACGGAGCGGCACATAGCTAATTAAATTTTCTAGTTTTTCGCATAATTCACGAGCGATTCTAAATTCAAATTGGTGCGTCGGCCGCGTCGATTTATTATTATCTATTCAATTAATGGCGAATGCGCAGGTCGTGCGGCCGTACGCGTAATCTTGAAAGCGTCACATATGTGCGCGAACGGCCACGGCAAAACAATTAAACAAGATAAACTATCTATTCAATTATCAATTCAATTACCGAATTATCAGTCAGAGCTCATCCGTGTCCCGGTGCATATTGTGTGGAGTAAGTGTGGAGGAAGGGAGTCCCTGTAAAAGGGACAGCACTACGAACGTGCTTTAATCGTAATTTGTAAAAAGCTAAAGTTATTCCGTTTTAATTATCGGCGCCGAGCGTATGGATCGTCGTTCAGGCTTTGCGCCCGCGTTCGATTCGATTTTAAACTGCCTCGACGCAAACGCGGCTTTGCAGGGATACCTGCCCATCGCTCTTATGCTCTCTCGTTAGTCTGCACGCTCCTTTTTTTTCCCCTCGTCCTTTTCAATTTCGGAAATGCTCGAGTTGGGTGGCGATGCGCGGGGCTCGTCTGTCTCCCCCTTTTGTCGGAATCATCGGGACGGGTTTTCGTTTCGCTCGGCGCGAAAACCATTGTCTCTGCTATAGTTCGAGCTGAGCACTGCTTGTTTATTATTTAAAAGAAAAAAACCTTTTCAACGTCCTCTTAAATTTACAAGTCTTGTAAAGCAGATAAAACTTTTTCAAAATTTCTTTGTTTTTTCTTATAGCTATAAGTCAATCAAAACGTGGAGCTCTATATAGAATTTCTGGCATAAAAAAAATTATTCGAAACCTCTAGAAAGTTATTTCCAAAGTCCAATTTAATGTGTAAAATTTAGTCGATGAAAAGTCTGCGCCAAAACGATCGCATTTCATCGAGCAGCCGAGATGATGGACACATTTCATTAAAATTTATGTAACTAGGCGCTCCCGCGCGCGAACCTCGCCGCGGAGAATGTTGCGAAGCGCGTCGTAAAAATATTTCAGTCTGACGCATTTATATGATTCGCTGTGCAAGAGTGATTGAATTTTAATTAAATCGAGGGTTTTTTTTTCTTTTCAAAGGCCGTTAAATGCAAAGAAACAGGAAAGGAGCGAAAGAGTTGTAAGCCCTCGAGTAGGAGCAGCGAATTGCGAAAGCGCCTTCCCCGAAGACTTACAGCTTCACTCGCCTCTATTATACCTCTGCGAAATCGAATTCTGCACTTGAATATTCATAAAACCGATCCGATAATGCCCGCCTATTAGGTATATACAGCATAAAAGAATAAATGTATTCGATTATTAATAAGATTCGTCTCTATTCGTATTTACAGCTGTTAATTCCATGAAACAAATTGACACCTCAAAATGCATTTTGGTGCAAGACGTCAAGACTGTCACTCACGAGAACGCAAATTTGCACGACTCGATGTCCACGCAAATTCCAACTGAAGGTGAGTTTCGAACAATCGATTCCTTCCAAACGTTCCATCATTCTAATTTCGAACTGTCCTTTGAAATATTTATGTATACCTTGCCAAGCTTCAAATATATTCCGATAGACGTACCTGAGCTTCATGAATTTTCAACTACATCCTCTTAGATTTTCCCAAAAAAAATTTAAATAATTCCAAGTCATTGAAACAGCGTTATCACAGTAAATAGGCGTTCTATTTGAAAAAGAAGGGTATCTAAAAACTGCAACCTGTCTGTTTTTAATTGCACCCTCGCTAAATTGATGAATTTATTACTACATAGAGTCCATAAGAGAAAGTGAATATTATTTCTTTAGCAGAATTATTTTTTTAGTAAACCTAATTAGTTCTAATATAAAAGGAAGTGTCACGGACGTATACCGATGGGATAAGAGTTAAGGGGTTTTAGGTTATTTTTAAATTTAAAAACGACACTCTAAATTAAGGGACATATTTTCTGATTGGACCGCATAAACCTCTACATCGAGGGTGGAAGCGCCGCAAGCGTATAATATATATAATATCCAATTTAGTGTAGATTTTAAATTCAAAAATAACCCAAAACTACTTAACCCCCATCTCATCGCTATACGCAATGCTTCCTTTCATATTAGAACTAATTAGGTTATTGAAAAAAATCATTTTTCTAAAGAATTAATACACTTTCTCTTATAGACTCTGTATGAATAGACTCTAGGAGTACTTAGAATTTTCTAAAATGGGTTCTGGGCGTTTTTGTAAAAAATAGTTGTAAATTTGCCAATTTAGCGGAAGTGCAATTACAAGTAGCCATGGTGAAGTTTTTAGGCACCAAGTTTTTATAAAAGAACTTATTTTCCAGATATCACTGTTTCAATAACATACAAAAATGGATTTAATATTTAATTTTTGTCGGAAAATCAAAGAGAGTGTAGATGAAATAAATAGCATTACGTACACTGGTATTTTTCTTATTGCAATTATCCAATATTTGCTGGGTGGGGGTAGTTTACAACGAACTTTAAAATCTGTGTATAAATCACACTGAAAATGTAAATTTGAGCAAAGATTAGTGCGACAGTTAAAAGCACATTAATATTAGTGCAAAATCAAACTTGAAACTATTCATTAACATCATTTTCTTCAATGTGATAAAACTATCGCGATATAAAATTTCTCATCGAGCAGCACAAGTTGAAGGCAAGCTAAGACAAAAAATAAGGAAAGAACTGAAACTTTCTTTTGCACTTGCTGACGTTTCGATGGACAATTCCGTCCTCTTCAAAACTTCTTTTTAGCGCAAAAAAGTTGACTAAAAAGAAGTTACAAAGAGAATGGCATTGTCTATTGAAAAGCCAGCAAGTGAAAAAGAAAGTGTTTTAATTCTTATTTCCCTTTTTTTGACGTGGGACGCTAGCTCGACTCGGCAAAATCGCCCGGAAATGTTACGTTACAGAAATGAAACTTAATTAGCTCTATTATTTATTGTACTTGTGCCATTTCGATAAAACACTATGCTCCAATATTCGATTAAACGGAAATAAATGGGAAATTCATTATTGTGTGCTTTTTAAAACCATCGGGTGATTAATGGGGATAGGAGTGAAATTCTTAAAAGCACTTTCCTTTATTTAAACAGCTTTCTTTTACCGGCGCCATTGTAAGCCCCCCGTCCGTTCATCCCTAACCCAACACTGGAAGCTATTAATATGCAGATAGTATGCACCATCACGTACTTTTGGCTTAGCGCAATATTGATAATTAACGCGGACTTTGGCAACTTATTTTTCTTAACTCTTCCTTTATAATCCCATTTGAATATATATTGCACTCGTGCTTTCCTACCAAACACCAATGTTCCTTTGATGACTTTTGAAAACGATAAACATATATATAATACAGTGTTTATAGAGGCGGGCCGAGCAATTTATCATTCCACTTGATTTACCTTCCGCGTAACGATTATTTTCATTAGCTACAAACGCAAAAAATTGTATAATTACTGCGTATGATCTTTGAATTATTTCATCTCGTTTAAAAATAAAAGTATACAAAGGTCCGCAAAGCAGATAAAAACGCGTATTGAAATTATTTTTCGCAAATAAAACTGATGCATCCGGTATTAATGCGATTTCATACAGTAATAATTTTCATGGCGCGTGACGGCGAAATCTGATTCAATACATTTATTACAAGTAATTAAATTCAGAAACTCGTGTGTAGGAAATAAAAAGGTATAAAATATTAGCGGTGACGCGCGCCGAAAGAGTTATTGTCAAGCTGCATGCGAATTACGCTTTTGTGTCATTTTCCGCGATTCACAATAGAAAAGAGCGAAGGGGCGCGAGCACGAAATAAAACGAGACGTAATGCATTTTTCTGTTTGTGGAAAAACGCTAGTCGGAGACGTAATCATGACAGATTTTACTGCGGCCCTCCGAGCCAACAATGGACGCGAACTTTCCTCACAAAAACAGCCCGAAACAAAAGACAATCGCGTTTATATATTACGCATTAAACAAGTCAAAATAGTATTAACTCTTGCTCGTCCAGTGGAGTGCAGCTCCCTGTTCACTCTTTTTCCCGAAAGCGTGTCAGTGTGTCGCGGATAAAATTAATTTCAAAGTAAAACCCGTGTCCCGAATCATTCTAAAACAGCTATAGATTCGCGGAATGTATACCGAAGCGAGCAATCCGGTCAAAACGAAAAACGCGTAAAGCCAGTCTCCCCCTCATCCCCGAGCCACGAGCCACGAGCCACGAGCAGCCGCAGCCTGCATCCCAATGCTCCTTATCCAATCCAAGAAAAGTGTACAAAGAAGTAAGGGAATCCCGCTTGTGCCGATTTCGCAGAGAGCCTCCCGACGAGCACAGCGGAACACTCGAGCGCGGCCGACTCGGCGGACCAGCAGCAGAGCGACCCGCAGATCCAGCAGTCCGCCCAACAATGGCCCGCCGTCCTCGAGCTCCAGTCCTACAACGTCGCCCACTCGGCCCTCATACCGCCTTATCACTTCTGGAACACCGAGTTCCGCAACAAGCAGCCCGCCTTCATCAGGCTCAACCTGACCCTGCCCTGGGGCGCCAACTTCGCGGTCTACGGCCGGCGCAACGTCGCGCCCAGCGTCACCCAGTACGACTTTGTCGAGTTCGTCAAGGGCGGCAGGGTCGACCATCGGCTCAAGCGGGACGTCCAGGCGCTCGTCGGCCCCGGCCAGGCGGTCACCTTCACCGAGGACAAGGCCGGACTGAGCGGACCGGGCCCGGCCCCACCCCAACCCCAACTGGTGCCCGCCTACGCCGAGGAGGAGCTGAGCTCGATGTTCCAGCACCTGTTGGCCAAGAGGTCGAGCTACGAGCCGATGCTGGTGAACGTGAGCCTGTTGCAGTACCTCGACACGGGCCGCTGGTTCCTCTCGGTCTACAACGACGAGCTGCAGCCCTACAAGGTGACGCTGATAGTGACCGAGGCCGAGGGGGTCTCGACCACCTGTCCCAACGACTGCTCGGGTCGGGGCTCCTGCTACCTCGGCAAGTGCGACTGCATCGACGGCTATCAGGTAAGATCTGTTCTCTGTTTCTCTGATGCTCCTTGTGCTCGTTGTGGTTTCTACCCGCGAGGCCGCGGTTGATTGCTTGTTTACACGCCGCGGGAACTGATCCACGCAAACGAGCTTGGCCATCGATTGTACGGACCACAGCGAGCATAGCTCTGTCGAGCTTTCTTGCGAAATTCTAAAAAAGAAAAAAGAAAAGCCAGAACTGATATTAATCATAGGGCGCGCGGAACAAGCGCAATATCAAAACTCAATTATGGGAGCAGCGAACAAAACCAAGCGTAGTTCAATTTATGAAAGTCACGTTCAATCCTGGGAAAATGTTTCGCTCTCGCGCGCCTACAGCGGCGTCGAAATTAATAATAATGTGACGGCGAAATTTCTTCTTCAATTTGTATCATCCTTCAGTGGGGCGGGTGGTGTGAAGATTGCGCGAAAAGCGTAGTCTAAACACGAAATGAAATTGCTGATATTCCGCGTTTTTAGACCGGCGGAAGTAGCTGGAAAAGAAAACAGTTTCAGCGCCGAAAAACGCGGGCAAGCCGCCGCCGCGAGCAGCAGTTGGAGCTGTGCTAGGCAATGGAATGAATCACGATGCCGGAGAAATCTCGAGATTGAAATTAAAAATTCAGAGAATCAAAAATTTAAGACCTTCTGACTTCGATCGTCCCTCTTGGTTCTCCCGTTGGGGGAAAGTAATTCTCTCTCTCTCTCTCTCTCTCTCTCTCTCTCTCTCTCTCTCTCTCTTTCTCCCTCTCTCACTTGTGCTCGCAGTCGCTCGCTCACCGGAACTTTGGGCGGCGCGCACGACATTTTCCCAATCCGAGGAATCGCAATTTAATATTTATATCCCTGAATTCGTTATCGTCAAACGTAATATAGAATGTCAATATGCTTCCCTAAATTCGAAAATTTATCCTCGGCTACGGGCGCGGAGTATCTCGGTTCTGGTCTCGTGTGCAGACTCGCGCCTGCCGCGGATACACGCGAATTGGTTATTGGCAAAAGCGTCTGAAATAAAACATCAATAATTGCACGGGAGCAAGAGCGGCAGGGTGAGGGCAGAGAGGAGCTGTGCGGAAAGCGCACGTATAGCCGCGACTGGTCCCGTTTTACTTTGGCGAATTTTCGATATTCAAGACTTCAAGCCTGACTTTATCACTTCCGCCGACCGCGCGCAAACAAGGCAACAGCAACCCGTATACATATCCGCGCGACGGCGTTTCGGGCCCGTACCGCGCCGACCACCAATCGAAGAAATACACACACATCCCCTATCCATCGCCGACGCCGCCGCTGCAGCAGCTCAGATATATAAATGTATCGAGCTGTAGTTTTTGTTTTCGGCTCGGCTCTTTCTTTTTTCTTTTTCTCTGTTTTTCTTTTTTTCTTTTTTTCTTGTTATTGTGCCGCCTCTTTGCCCTAAAGCCGAGCCGTCGATATACGTTGCACACATAGACGAATATTCGAATGCCGCAAGCCGCACGACCGTTCAATATCACACGCTCGCGAAATATCGGAAATTCACACACGCTGCAGACACAACGGATAACCCTCTGCCTAACCTCAACGAAATATCTACGGAAAAAAGAAGTCTACCCTCGCGTGAATTCGCTTCATTGCAAGGAACACCGGAGCGAGTTAGTTTCAAACGGATCCATCGCCGCGTGCGCAGTCCCCGATGAAACCGGCCAATCTATTCAGTTAGAAATTCATACATCCAAACGAACGCGTACGCAAACACTTGTATATATTTAGCGTTTAGCAAAAAGCCAGCGGGGCGCATATAGGACCGAAAGCGCGATGAAAGCTCGGATGAAAGCGCGTGCTCGATGGGCATTTCCCCCCCACGTGTAAAACACGGGCTGGAAACAGCGGCCCATTCAGCGCAAGATAGGCTTTATGTCGCAGATATATATACAAGTATCCGCGTACACTTGGCCGTGTCTGTCCACACACACACACACGCACATACAGGGGCGCGCGCGCGTACGGGGCTTATAAACCGCGCGTGCAGCTAATGCACGTCATATTTGCAGACACTGCAACACGTCCGCCCTATAATAGCCTCGCCGCTTGTATATATACGAATTCTCCCTATACCCACCTCCCTGCCTCTCCTCTCCTCTACACCTACACACACAAGTATTACGCGCAGAAACGGGCGTTTGCCTCCCCCTACGGGCATATGCACACACGGCGCGACATATATATCGGGGCCAAGCCGCGATAAAGGACAAATTTTGCCGAAGCTACGCGGCAAAATTACGAGTACTGGCTGCTGCTGCTGCCGCCGCCGCCGCTAACCTGCTATTCCCGGGAAGGGACGCGAATTAATGCAAAGTCACGCGCTGCCACCAGTGCAGAGAGAGAGGGAGGCTTTTGCTCTCTCTCTCTCTCGGCACATATATACACAGAGATCTATATGTATGTATAAGCGATGCTGAAAAGCGGACTGGAGCTGCTGCTGCTGCTGCTCTCTCGGAAAACCCCCGTAAATGGGACTGATCCCTGCGACTTAAATTCAAATCTCAAAGATACATAAGGGCCGTGTCAGGCTCCTCCCAACGGCAGACGATATGCTATATACTACATACGTACGTGTGTGTGTGTGTGTGTGTGCGCGCGCGCGGGTAGAAACGATTTCCAGCGCTTTCCACGCTGCCACCTATTTTTCGATGGATGGGCTAAAAATTCACCCTTCCTCTTTGCCGCCGGCGGGGTTGCGTGTGCGTTTATTAGGGAGGATTTCGAGGCCGAATTAGTTTACACGTGGCCCCGAAAGTTTGTCGGAGTTTAAAGGCTTGATGATGTAATGGCTGTTTGAATAAATTTTCCTTCTCTTTCTGGGCTGCTCGCTGCTGAGGACGAGCTAGTCGAGCGCCGAGGGTTATTAATGGTCTATAGCTGTGTACCGTATAAATCGACTTATGCCTGTCAATTTGTATATAGATCTTGGGTAAATATGTAATTCGTTTGTAGAGGAGATTTTCTGTAATTTATCATTCTGCAAGCCTTTAAATATGAGGCGTGCAGAGCACATCGTTATTTCGTTTCGACAATTATTACCTCGTGCATAAAGTATAAAGCCCTTTTTTATTGTGGCGGTCAAATTTAAAAAAATCTAATATTTTATTCTACAGGATAAATACGGAAAAATGTGTAATATGCCATAAAAACTCAATGCTGAAATTTTCGTTTATATTTCGTAAACTAAAACAATACCTTGTTTTATAGCTATTTGAAAAAAAAAATATAATTTTCTTCATATTCCATCGAAATTCAATCAACTTTTTTTTATAGTATCGATAGATTAAATGTAATTTTTGTTATATTACGGAAACCAATTATTTTTTTGAAATTGGAAATTCGATCTCATAATGACCGTTTTCTCTATACTATTTATATCATCGCAACGCTTCGTATACGTCAACGCTTCGTGCAACTGGCGAATAAAAAAAAAGACTCGAACTCCCACGGTCGCAGCTTCGCATTCATAAATTTAAACAGTTTCTCAACAACGCGAATGAAAAAGTTTCTTACACCCGCGCGTCACAACGTTGTATTCGATTAAAAAATAAAAAAGTGAGAAACAAAGAGGGCGAGAGATGTAACTGATTTTTTTTTTTTTCAACAAACGATTGAAAGAGCCGAGCCGTCCTGTATACGTCTATCCCCCCATGTAGACACGCTTTATATACAGTTGCGGGAGAGGGTGTCGGTCTCGCCCAACTACCGACTCTAATTTAACCCCTCGGAGCCTACGGGGGGTGCGGAGAGCCAAAGAGAGAGAGAGAGAGAGAGAGTGAATCGGGGTGTCAGCCAAAGCGTATAGAGGGAGGCTAGGGCCGAGTTTGACGCGAAATTTGATTTGGACATTTTAATATTGAGCCTAAAATGCAATTCCGACGACTTCTCCGTGACGAATTTGCTGTTTATTGCTCGCGGGGGTAAAACAGCAGCAGCAGCAGCAGCAAACACGTTATAAACATTCCCCCGGCTCGATGTATCGCGTGTCCATGGCTCGAGCTCCTTTTCTCTTCTTCTCTTTTTTTTCTGTTCAAGTTTCGCGCCATAAAACGGATTAGCGGGAGACTTTGAAATGGGTCTCGATGAGTTTCGATTAGCGATTTCGTGGCCGGGGGATCGAGTGTAGATCCCGCAGAGGTGACTCATCGCTCGTTCCTCCGGCTCGCTGACTCGGCCGTTCCGCCTCTGTGTACAGCTGCGACACGCGCGTATATACGCCCCGCGCGACACATTCCTGCAGCCTCGAGCGCTGATTAATTAATTGCCTCGGCTAAATACAAGCCTCGCGTTCAGCTCTTTCGCGCTCGCGCTCCACCGCCTCCATTATACAATTGCACGCTCCGGAATTACTACGGGGATCGGCGAGATGCACAGAGCCACTCGTATAATAACACCGTTAGGGCCGTCTTTTGCGCATCCCCCCAAATCTCTTCTCATCAATCGCTACAATCGAAGCGTTTTATATTGACCGTATCGCTCGGTCGGGCGCGATTCCTTTTTCAAAACTCGAAGAATAAGCCGCAAACTGGGCAACAATGGACCTCGCCTGCCTCCGCCACTGCTACTGCCGCTACTGCTGCTGTATCGAATTTCAAAATTTCATGCGCCTTCGCACGTACGTTCGGGGAAATAAAAAAGTTGCGATCGAAAGAGTTTATATAAATTTCCCTATCGGCCGACTCCCTGCGCTTCGCGTCTACTCGTATATATACGTGTACATATACAGACTGCACACGTAGGGGAGCGTAGACAGGTGAGCTCGCGCGCGCGAGTCGCGCAAGAAAAGCGATAAAGAAGTTGGGAGCTGGGTCGAGCGAGCGAGCGACTGGCAAACGTTTCCCGGAAAGTCTAAAATTATTAAATTTCCCCGCGACAAAACTCCCGCGGCGCCCGTAAAACATGTGTATATATATAAAGTGTACACATATACCTGGTGTGGATATATATATTGGCAAGAGTAGAGCGCGAGAGCAAAGCTTGCATCAGAGCCTCGCGGATCGCGCGCATAGGA
The DNA here is from genome assembly GCA_900490025.1 of Megastigmus dorsalis. Lineage (NCBI taxonomy): Eukaryota > Metazoa > Arthropoda > Insecta > Hymenoptera > Megastigmidae > Megastigmus > Megastigmus dorsalis. Next base: position 5,755 of record UELU01121629.1, on the reverse strand, counting down.
GGAAAAAACTTTCATGCACCGGGGATAAAACGCGTATACATATGCACGTGCGGCTCGTAGAATAACGAGGATATTAAGCCCCATATATGTATATATTAGGGGGTGGAGTGGGGTGGATAGTTGCGGGATATGCTGCAGCGCGAAATCCCCGAAATCCCGCAGATAAACTTGGAAAGATAATTTAATGCTATCAGTCACGGGTTATATCTCCATTAGACCGGGGCCATTTGTTGACTTATTACGTATCCATACGTATTAAATGTGGCCACAACCTTCTGTCTCTCTCTCTCTCTCTCTCTCTCTCTCTCTGTTCAACGGCGTCCATATTCCGTCTCCCTCTCTCTCTCTCTCCCCGTGCAGTCCCATGCAGCGATGCTAAACGCGCATACACACACGACCAGATGGCACACACTGCCGCCGCCGCCGCCGCCGCCGCCGCACCACGTATATAGCAGGACACAATCGATGCGCGCCCGCCGCGTCGAGGCCTCTATACACGCACAGCCCTCCGACTACCTCCCCTACTCTATCTGTGTGTATGTGTGTCTGTGCGTTGGCTTGCGCAAATACACCGATTTCGGTTAAATCGTCCAGAAAAAACAAGAGACCACCACCACCAGTCGCCTCCTCCTCCCCCATTCAAGCATGCCAGAGCGAGACACACACGCGCGCGAGTAACAACCGCAAACTTGATGAGCTCCGTGAAAAAAGGTATAGGGAAAGAGAACGGTAGCCGTAAAAATTAGACACAGCCGGAGAGAGACAGAGACAGAGATAGAGAGAAAAAGCGAAGCACACAGAGGAAAATTCCACCTATATAGCCTCTGCCTCTACCCAGATGTATATATACGTATAATATATATGTACATAGTGGGGAAACGACGCGTCCCTTCGAAAGAGCTTTTGTCGCGGACGAGCGCATTATATAATCCTTGGTCCTTCTATCTCGTCGAGCGCTCCTCCCTCGTTGGTCGTGTCTCTCTCTCTCACTCTCTGCGAAATGCAGGGACTACATATAGGTGGTATATCGCGCAGGCCGGTCAGAGGGAGAGCGAGAGAGAGTAGCAATATCCAGCCGCGTCGCCGCCAGCCCCGAGTAGCAGCGGCAGCAGCAGCTCCTGCAGGAGATGTAATTTTCGCGTATTTCGCGTATAATTCGGGCGATTTAACTCGTCGGAGAGGCCTAATCGGGCCGAGGCTACGTCTCTGCGCGAGAGCAGTTGAAGCGCGCCGGCGGTGGCGCCCTATTCACGCACAGGATCCCTACCGACCGAGCACCACGAGTCACGTGAACGCCCCAACCAACACGAACGCGGAGCCCTACACACACAGCCAGACTCGGTATATACATTCCCGATTCGACGATTTCCATGACGACGCGCCGTGACGTAGTGCAGCAGCGGCAGAGGCAACGGCAACAGCAGCCACTGCGCCCGGGTCGATAGAGTCCTGCGCGGACTGCTCTGCGCGCCCGTCCTCTACATATACGATACGCCAGCGCTGTGCTCGCTGCCGTTATTGCTGCTGCTGCTGCCGCTGCTGCTCTTCGGCCTCTATCCTCGCGTATGAGGGATCGAATAAGAGAGAGAGAGAGAGAGGGAGAGAGAGAGAGAGAGAGAGAGGATAGTCATTCCCCTTTTGCTGCTACCCACGTGCTGTTCAACTCTCTTTCTCTATCTGTATGTGTGTGCGAGAGAGAGAGAGAAAGAGAGAGTCTGGAACACACAGCACTACAGCAGGTATATATAAGGTGTGCGTATATACGCTAGTCCTGCGTATCCTAACGCGTATATACGTCTAATATACGTGCACACGTCGGTGCCTTTCAATTCTACATCCCTTTCTTGCGCTCCTCTGCTCATACCGCCCGACGACGACGACGACGACTTTCTTCTCTTCTTGCCTATATGTACATTCCTCTTATTTCCCTCCCTCTCTCTCTCTCTCTCTCTCTACCTCTACCTCGCTCTCTTTTTTCTCCTCGCTGATTACATACACACACATACATACCCCGTATACTAGCTCTTATATATGCGCTCCTTCCGCTCCTTTTTTTCCTCTCTTTGTACACACGCAGATAGACAGAGTGAGAGAGAGAGAGAGAGGCGCGCGCACCTTGGAATGCCCGACTTGCGTGTCTTGTATCCGAGCTCACCGACACACAACCTCTACCTCTCTCTCTCTCTCTCTCTCTCTCTGTCCCATCCCTCGTTGATTCCGGACATTTTTGCTGCAACGCGTCTCCTTTATATAAGGGTTGCGCTGCATAATACACATCTCTACCCGCCCATGTGTGTGTGTGTGTGTGCGTGTTATTTCGATGAGGGGTAGAGATGAGAGTCCGGGCGTCGTCTCCGTTGACAATCAGCTCTTCGCCTATCTCTCGCGCCTCCACGGCTGCTGCCGCCTCTCCTTTCCTCGGCTCTCTCTCTCTCTCTCTCTCTCTCTCGACCATCGGCGGCAAAGATCTGACCTGCATACAACACGTATACATATACACGTGTACACGCGACGACGGCCTCTTCACTCGTTTTTCGAGGCTTTTTTTTCCCCTCTCTCTCTCTCTCTCTCTCTCTCTCTCTCACTCTCCCTAGTCCCTATATGCACTCTTGACGCGACGCGAGGCAGAGAGATACTCGCCTAGTACGCCCTCACGCCTTCTCCATTAAAGCCTCGGCAGTTACGGCTCGAGAGCCCAGTGAGAGGGAGAGAGACACTCGAGAGATGACGCTAAATGTAAAACCGATGTCTTAGAGGCGCGCCTCTCTCTCTCACACTCACGCAAGCGAGCTGCTCTCGACGTTTTCTCTCTTTCTCTCTCTCTCTCGCTCTCTCATCTCTTGTAAGCGAGTCTTGTGATGCAGTCGAGAGATCCGTACGTGTTACTACTTAACCTTCCATATGCGCCTGCGACACCCGACAAGACGACGACGACGATTAATGATGTGATTCTCGGACGATCGGCTCTTCGCTCTTCGCTCTTCTTCTCTCTCCCTCCCTGTCTCTCTCTCTCTCTCTCTCTCTCTCTCTCTCTCTCTCTTTCTATCCCCCTTGTTCGTTTTTCCCCGACAACGATATAGACTAGCTTAGCTTTACTTCCTATCCGGACAAGCCTTCCTATTGCCTTTACTGCCCTAAATGGCTTTTTCAAAAGCCAACGTTTTTCATTATTGATGAAGCTCTCGTGTTGTGGTGTTGCTCGAGCAATCCTATTATATCTTATAGACGAGGCTTTTTACGATCCATTTAAATTTCCACGATTTACGAGGCTCCCATATCATGTCAGTCGAGAGATAATAAGGGAATGCTTGCTTTGACTAAAGGAACTCCATATTCTCTTAATCTGGGTGCATTTATCATTTAAAACGCACGAGTATAGTTATATGCAGTTTCTCTCGCTATTGCATAAAGTGTAGAACTTACCGATCAAATAAGGTCGGTTAAATCGAAATTTATCCATTACTTTATATATGTTTCGCGAGACTGAATCTAATTACTTACCTTATTTTATCGCTTTAAATATTTGACGAAGCAAAGCTATTGAATTATTCAAATAATTGAAAAATTAACGAGCAAGCAGCTTTTTAAAAGCTCTTGTAAACAGCATAATATGTCATTGCCGCGACAAAACAAAAAATACTTGATAAAATAACAAGTGCTTTTAAATATCGCGTATTTTACTTTCTTACCTATCTTAAAATATTCCAAGTGATCATCGCGGTTATCGCCAAGTGTCAACAACCTATCATCGAAATGACAAATACGCACTACTACTCAAACACTAATGGCCCCGACAACAAACGATTAATGACCACGAGATTTTTCGTTCGATCCTCTTCTTTCGCTTCCTCGCATTTCCTCTTCCCTCCCGCAGAATCCCACCTATATACACACACGTACACATCAGACAGACACGCACGCAGAAAATGGTATTTCAGCGACACTCGACGCGTCACGTGATTCCCGAGATTAATGCGCCGAGGATAAGAATCGAATTATGCACTTAGCCGTCGTCGCACGCACTAAAACGCACGAACACACTTATAAGTCGTGGTGCGTGCGTGTGCGACTGAGAAGTGGCTCCGAAAACCTTCTGTCACTCGGCTCTCTCTCTCTCTCTCTCTATCCTCCTTCGCCCAGCGACAAATTGATGATTATGACGCGAGATTTATGTACCTGCTTTAAGGGGACGAAGAAAGAGGAGCTCTGGAGCCGGTGTGTGTGTGTGTGTGGGTAGTGTGTGTTTTGTCTTTAATGGGGCTTTTAAAATTTTCCTCGGTCGCGTTATCCGACTGTTACTACTGAATTATCCGTTTAATTCTTTAAGAGACTCTCGGGTGCGTATAATCCGCGCGTTATAGTGGTATTGCTTGTATACCGGGCACCGGTGCTTTTCCCCGAGTTTTCCTATGTAATACGTAAGGGCCGGACTGCCTACGCATTTATGCGGTATTTTTATTAATGATCTCTTTCGTGCCCTCGTGTCCCGCTGTGTATATATATCACTGGCTCGTTGGGGAAAAAATCGGTGTTTATATTATCAGCGTGAAGCTGCTCCGAGGGGGAAGAAGAACCAACGTTGAACTTCAATTTCGAATGGTTTGCAAGAATTTTTGTGGTTTTCTCTTTTTGTTTTTTTTCGGCCGGTTTCCCTCCGTTTTTTTGTTTCGTTCGAACGATGGTCGAAACCATATTTACACTTGTACCACGCGCATGAGAAAAATGTTAATGTATAACGCACATCGTTCATTTCTGAATTTTTTATTTTGTTCGCCAACGCTTTCCCCGAATTCTGGTGCACGAATTGAATAATGGTTTTCCTGGAAATTCCTGGAATTGCCACGTAAAAATTTTTATAATATGATGCATTGTTCTTATACAGCTGCTACTTTTGAACAAACCAATCTTTTATGTTACGTCGACTATAGCAAAATAACCTAATACTTATATTAATATATTTCATGAATTATTCTCAAATGAGTGCAATAAGCGAGCCTTCGGAAAAATATCTTTTCGTCGGATAAAAAAAAAAAGTTTCATTACGAATCTCGGCCCGCTGAAAGAATGTATCTCCACTCTTGGAGATTGAAATACTCATCCAAGTGGAGCAGATAAAATTCAAAGCTCGAATTTTCGAAAGGGGGGCAAGACGCGCTTCGCTCATCAAAGAGCCTGCGGCGAGCATTCGCTGGCATAAATACAAAAGAGCTACGTTCGCGCGCTGCTTTATACGAACGGCTTTAAGAGTGCAAAGGTCAAGAGCTGACCGATAGCGAGGGACTCGTCCATTTTCCACCGAGCTATCGAATACCTAATTTCCGCTGGTTGCACGCCCAGCTGTCATAACTCAAAGCGGGTGGAAAAAAAAACCAAGTCGAAGTTTCGGAAAAATTTAGCGAGTGCAGTTCCTTCCTGCGACGGCGGCAGACCCCCAAGTCGGTTCACACTCGATAAAAGCAGATAAATCAAGGAGAGAGAGAGAGAGAAGCGACGAGCCGCAAAAAAGGGAAACCACCGCCGCCGCCGCAGACGCCGCCACAGCCCCGTATTTTACAAACACAGCTCAACAGTCGTTAATCCAATATTTATTTACGAGATATATCCGTCGGCTCGCTTTCAGCCGCATAATGAATATACCATTTGCCATTCAGCCGCGTATTATATTAAGTCTTGCAGTCTTGCCGAGCTCTGTATTTGCGCCGAAGAGAGAAAGTAGCGAGCGACGAAGGGGTTGTGGGGGGGTTGGAGGGGGGGG
>UELU01121628.1:0-11684 GCA_900490025.1 Megastigmus dorsalis | reverse complement strand
TATATACATATATATCACCTTCCCCCCTCCCCCCACCGCCACCGAAAAGCTCGCCTATAAAATATATCTAGCCTCGGCGCAAACGGAATTTTCTTCTCGTCGGGACGATCTTTTCTAACCATGTCCACGAATTCGCGCCAGTTTCATTTGCGACTGTCTTTCTCTCGCTCTATTTATTCCCTGAGGAGTAGGCAAAAAACCAAGCAGCAGCACTTAAACTCGCATGCCCGAAATTTCCCTGCTACGTGTGGATGTACAGCCTAGATGCTCGGGAAATAAAGTCGACGAAAGCATATTGACGCTTTAACCCTGTGCAGGCAGCTTGGCTTGTGTGATGCTAATTCTTTTGGTGGCTGCAGTGCAGTATATGCAGGATGCGTGTGGGGTATACTGCGCAGGCAAATTTTACACTCGGCACCGCGATGAATTAAAATGAAAACCATTGAGACGTGAGAGGCTTACGCATTCGAGCTTTTGTTGGCTCGGTCCACGATATACAATACCTCAGTGTTAACAAAGTGCGGCCTACCCGTGGATAATATACATACATTTGCAAATGCACCGCGTGTTTGTTGAGAGTTGGTAGTGAGAATATGATGCGTATTCGCGGCGGTATTGCAATTATTGTTAGTCTGAGTTTTTGCATAAAGTCAGTGCATTATTGATTGGCAGTTTTATAACTGATTCAGGTCCTTAAGAATTTTCGAGATTATTGACAGATGATGATGAAAATAATTTTAGAGCTCGAGGCGCTGTTTAATTGAGAAAATGAACTATAAATGCTCCATAATCCTATAGCTGGGCTGCCTTCGTGCATTATAAAAATTGCATACTTTAAAGTTGCAAACTGTATATTGCTGTCTTGAAATTGAAAAATGTTTCCAGCAGAAGTTCGAATTGCATTGTCGCCGCACTTGTTAACGAGATTAAACTCGTAAAATTGAATTAAACAACTTTTTATCATTCCTCTTCTTATTATTATTTTTTTTACGGGAAAAAATTAAAGAAAATTGCAATAATATCATCAACCGTAAAATCGAATGAAACGAAGAATTTAATTTCATTTGGACTTGGGCGTATCAAGAGAGTCTAAAGCCATATATACACAAAAACGCGTTGGAAAAAAACGAATTCATGTACTGAATATATAAAAACATTCGGAATCATTCGCACAGATCGGAATGACGAGAGCTTTATCAATTCTACAAATAAAAAAAAGGTGATATGTTGACTGATAAGAATATTATTGGAACTGTAAATACATTTATATGTAGGGTATCATGTTCATAAAAACCAAGTGGTTCCCTGCGAAGGGTGTATTTTTACTACAAGGCAAACGATTTTCGCGAAAATATAGTCTGCGGATGTTGATAATCGCATTTAAGGGAGTAGTAAAGCTTTAACTAGGCCAAGTTTTTAGTACGAAATTCTTGGCCATTTAACAATCGCTGAGTATTTTAACACTCTCTTAAAATATGGAAAATACTTCTGGCAGACTATTCATAAATTCAATTTTTTGAAATCTTTCGTTATATAATATTATGGCTCTTGTTTTTACTACTAATCTAATAAAGGTGAACTATCAAAATGAGTTGTAAATGATTTAAAAAAAAAATTTAAAAAGACTACATATACATGATGTCAGATATTTTGATAAAACTATTTCAATTATTTCCACTCAATAACTATAAAGTAATAGATTCACGCAATTAAATTGTACAAAATGCATCTTCTTTTATGAACGGAAATATAAATATAGTAAGCCTTATGTAGTCGTTGCACAAATTAACGCACAGCTCGTTATAAGCACAAAAAAACTTTTTCCAAGCACTATTTTTCTTATTATCCCACCAGCCTGAAATTCGCGCTCAAACTTTACCCAAACACACCCGTACAACGGCAATCACGTAAAAAAATGAGAAATAATAGGAGACCAGCTGCCGCAATTATTCAACAAACGTTAGCAAAAAGCAGCTCACGAGCCTAAAAAACATCTTGTCTAAATTGCTCCGCGAATAAAATAACGGCCATATAGGTAGAAAATAAAAAGCAAATTATGGACGCGAATGCAATTTGACCAGGTTTAATGCTCGTTGAAGCCTATATGGAAAAAGCGAATAGAAGGCACAGGGGGAACCTGCCACGCGGTAGCAGCGGCGACGCAGGAGAAAAAAAAACAGAGAACGAGAAGGAAAGAACGAGATCGCGGCGCAACCGAACTTACGAGAACGAGATAACAAAGCTATTTTCTTTGCAGTATCTGAGATTTGCTCGGGAAAATTACACATTCCACGTGACCACCGCGCGAGCACCCGAGTCGTATGCAGAAAGAGAGAGAGAGAGCTGCTGCTGCTGCTGCCGCTGCACGCGCTTATGTATGTGCACGCGTCTCGTTACGTTCTTGGTATTCGGCGAGTGTGCCTGCGCAACGCGGGCGTACGGTGGCGTCGCTCTATAACCTCTCCCGCACGAACGCTTTCAAATTAGACCGGCAGAGAGATAGATAGATAGATAGATAGATAGATAGATATAGATATTAGTTTATTTGCAGATAAATTTTTCATAAGTCTATATGAAATATTTATTTGCAAAGAAATGTTTCATAAGTCTACATAAAATATTGCACTTAGTTTCTATCCTTGATATCACAGCATAATTTAAAATATAATTCAAAAATCTGTCTTAAATGTTTAAATAATTAATATCACAGAGTGTCTTCTTTTAAAATACAAATAAACAAGGTAAATCAAGGCTCTCTCTCTCTCTCTATCCCTCGCTTTCTCTCTCTCTCTCTCTCTCTCTCGCGCTCGCTCCCGCTGCCCGGCTTATTCGCTCCTGCGGATTTAGTCTTGTCGAAGGCACTGAGGCTACTATTGAAGCAGTCCGCGCAAACATAAATATTACGCCGCGACTGCCTTGATCGTTTAGAAAGATAGTGCAAGACTTGCATCCCCAATCGAGAGAATAATGGAGATGAAGACTTGCATATAGGCGCACGCAAGATACCTTTCAATGCTGTACGGCTAGTGCTCAAACCTCTGCATACTCTGTTTTCTATAATACGTGTAGACACTCTGGCTGAACGAGTTAAAAAAAAGGAGTAGCACACGAATACGAGAACGATGGTGAGTCGCGCGCATGAGAAAGAGAAAGAGAGAGAAAGAGAAAGAGAGAGCGCAGACACTTTACGTTGTAATCATATATCCTCGTTCTCAAGACCTGCTCTATATGAATGTAGCTGTACTACATGAATCGACGAGAAAAAGGGATTGCCGAAATTGGCACTTTTCATTTTCCTATGTGGTGGCGTTAAAACTTAAAATTACGATTATGATTGCCTGCGCGATTGAAACTGACCGTTGGCTCTGGCAAACTTGAACATACTGGGTTAAGAGGGGAGAATCTCGGGGAGGATATTTTAATCGAACTATGTAAAATCGTGTGCACGGTGAGCTAACTCAGCGTTTAGGTTAAATAATATCGATGTTTGTTTATCATTAGAACATAAATTAACAATTTTTGAAAAATTCTACTTCTGTACGCGCGTGTGAGTGTGTATCTTTCTGTATCTCAAGAACGGATGAACCGATTTTTAATTTCTAAATGCAATTATTCATCATTAATTGTGGGATGGCGGCTAAAAAACAATTTTTAAGATGCATTGATTTTCGTTTGGTTTAATTCAGACAATTACTTTTGGATTTTTAGTTTTTTAGTTTTTTCATATGGTAAGTTAAATGTGTAATAAAATTACAATATTCGGTATATTTCAATTAACTAGAATCTGCGACCTTATTTTTAAAAATTACTTACGTTTTTCTGTTGTTAGTTTGAAAAATTTTATTTTTTAGCATGAATTTTATAAATTCTCAAGCTTTTAGATGTACTATTTTTCAAGAAAAGATGATAACTGCTCTAATCTTTTCAATATTTTATACATAAATAGCATTTTTATATCTTGAGTTTTTTTTTAAATATTTTAAATTGATGAAAGGCTTTTGATGGATTTTGACGTTTGGCATCTCATTTTATTTGCATTTTCAAAGAGTTTCGAAATATAATGTATTTTACTTATAATTATTTAACATCTGATAAATTATTATTGACTGAAAATTTTAGCTTATGGTATGGTGGCAGACGTTTGAAAAATCTTTTCAACTCATACTAACAAAGTATTAAATAAAAAATTATCCTAATTCTTTATTATAGTGCAATTTTCGTAGAATGTTTAATTAACGCAAATATGATTTCAAATTAAAATACGAAATATCTACGAGATTTGAGTGTATTCAAATTCGAGTAATATTAACCGCATGGTCCTTCTTGACAATGAGTTGTTATGAAGATAAATGGCATGTAATGGTAGTATCTCAATCACATTCAACGAAGAGAACAGACTGTCCGCAACGTGAAATCGAGTTGAATATATGCTACCACAAATATGATGTGGGTATTATCGAAAGCGATAACCACTTGATTTAATGTGAATGTATTTATAAATCAATATATAAAGCCACAAAATAACTAAAGTTCATTATAATTGCAGAAAAAGCATTGTCATTCCAGAAAATTATATTATAGCTCGTTTTTCCAGTTGACGTAAAAACGGATCAATATCATTTCGTATGCTAAAATTTATTCGAACAATTTAACAATTCAAGGATAAAGTAAAGAGCGATGATTAAGTAATATTATAGATTATCCTAATATTATTAAATATTTTTTTTTTGTATTGATTGATATAGTAATAAAAATAATGTATTTACATAATTGAATAAAAAGCAGTTCTACTTTTCATCGCAGCAAGCAAACAAATCTATACGTTCGCGCAGAATAAAATATAAAAGCGGCACACGCGAGCGAACGAAACAATTTAAAAAGCCTATATTCACTTACGATCTAACGGCCGTGGCGCACTAAAACTCAAGCAAGGGTAATTATAAGCCCTTGTAACAAGTAAATTTATCGTAACAGGTTAGCTGAGAAACGCCATCATCTTATGTAAAAGTAACCGCTACAGCGTTGGTATATACACACGCATGCACTCACACACACAGTATAGGACTGAGGGATGAGCTGCGGCAGCAGTAAATTCAAGGCAGCGTTAAACGAATCCCAATTGCGCGGCTCTCTCGCATCATCGCGAACGAGCTCTCTCGCAGCCAATTTTTCGCGGAAACTTAATTCAGTTATTTCAGCGATACACACAGCCGCAGTAGTAGCAGCAGTAGCAGCAGTAGCAGCAGCGGCTCTCTATATCTCCTGGTATCGCAACTTGTAATCACGCGAAAGGTCTAAAACAGCTAGCCGTAAAAGCGAGACCGTAGAAATAGTGAATTAAAGAAACCGCTGCTGCTACTCCTAACCCACATACACACCCACACACCCACGCGCACACACTGCAGAGGGAAACTCTGAGCATGTGCGCCAGGAGTACATTTAACAGGTAAGTAAGGTTGATCTCCGGCTCGCGAGCCAAAAAAAGCACACAAGAGAGAACCACCACCCAACAAAAGCCAAAACGGAGAAGAACAAGAGGGAGAGCAGGAGGAGCAAAAAATACTGCTGCACAACAAGAAAAAGGAAGAGGAAGAAGAAGCGAGGGAGGAGTGTGGGGTCGCTTGTGTGGATGTGTGTGTGTGTGTGTGTGTGTGTGTGTGGAGTGTGTGTAAAGACGGAGATAGAAGGCGAGAGAGCGTGTGCTAGCGCTATCGAAGCTCCTACTATATGCCATGCTCTCACTTGCTCGCGCGACTCAAGAGTGGGGGTATAACGATAACGGCGGCGTGCAGTGAATTGGCGAGCGCGCGAAGTGAGAGAACGGGAGAGAGCGAGAGAGGAGAGAGGGCGAGGAAAATAGCGGCGCAGAGAGAGAGAGAAGGTACCTTCGTTGTTTATCCCGTGAGAGCTCGTAAAACTGACCCAATCATGCTGCGCGAGCTCCATTCTGAGCCAGCGAGAGCGGAGGATATCCCTCAACTCGAGTCACGCAGAGGCCCAGAGATGATGGCGGCGATGCTTCTGCTGCTGCTGCTGCTACCGCTGCCGCTGCTATACTCTCGAACGAACGAACGAACGAACGAACGAACGAACGAACGAAGGAACGAATGAACGGCGGGATAGAGAGTTTTGCCCCCTAGAGGAGAGGAGAAGACCGAACGGCGAATTCGCTCCTTCGCAAAAATCACCTAGAGAAATACGAGGTCTGAGGCAATTTTCGACTTCATGCAAATCGATATTTTCTCTTCTCCTGCGGCGTACGTCTGGCTGCGGGATGAACGAGCGAAGATTTGGGATTGAGCTAGCTATGGTTCTCGCATTGGTATGAATTTAAAACGAGCTTTTGACGATTTGATGAGATGCCGCGCGTGATCAAGTCAATTTATTGTGGCTCGAGTGCCGAGTGTGAGCAAGACTATTACAAAAAAATTTCAAAAACAATAAATTTTTTAATTTCACAAGACAAATCAATTGGCTTTTTCGTATTTATCAATAATTGCAAGATTAATATTTTCGAAAATAGGGTCAGTCAGTGTGGTACGCTTGATAATACTGCAGATTTTGAATAATGTATAAACTTTTCAAACTAATTTTCAAGAATCCATTTCGTTTCCTCGCATCTCTACAATTTTAACTGTTTACGAATCAGAAAATAAATAAAGTGTTGAATACTTTGATAGGAAAAATATTTGACTGGTATTCAATTTATTATTTTTTGTATATCGTCGTACAATTTATACTGTTCGTGAAGAATAAAAATGTGAAAAGTAATAGAGCAGAAAAAGTTACAAACTGAAATATAAACCAACAAAATCGAATACTTTTTAATACGTAATGCACAATAAGATTTAAATAAAACACAAACAAAAATTGAGTTCCTTCTTATAGGTAAAAAAATATTATATTTATAAAATTAGAAAATACTTTAAAATAGTTCTATGTATCGAATATAATAATAGTAATTGGTTAATTCTCGATTGATGAAGATAATAGAATGACCGCCATCATCATTCTCTAAAGAATCTCGAATAAATTCTTTACCCAATATGAAAATAAATATAGCCATCACCATTTCGTCAAGTCAATAAATTTATTCACACAGCAGTGCTTCGTGCAGTCGCAAAAAGTCTGTTTACTATATTCTCTCGCCACGACTCCTTGCCGTCATTAATAATTACCAGTCTACGCAAATTCGACCACGTCCATTCAAAGGTAATATAATCGTTTTGAAGACCACTTGACAGAGAGAGAAAGAGAGAGAGAGAGAGAGAAGGAGAAAGCGCGGCCGCCGCTCATTGCACTGCACCTCTTCCGCATCAGCGAACGATCGCCTATAAAATATGAGAGTCCACCCTCTCTCTCACTGACAATGAGATACCGAAATGAAATTAAAGCGAGCGCAAGACAGGAAGCCGCTAATTTTGGTAAAAGCATTTGTCGATAGTTGGGTAATTATAAAATGCACATTAAAAATAATTCACGTTTTCGCTATGGCCGAGTATTTGAAACTAAACCGTGCATCTTTCGACTGAATTTGTTTTGCTTACCATACTTAATTTTCAAAGATATAGAGTGAGTATACGATTCAGTTAAGTTGCGCAGAGCTAAGAGCTTTTTATAACTTGACAGCGAAATCACGATAAATGAAAATATCTCAGGCCACTTTAGCAATTCGCTCACTGCAAAAAACAAAATGAATTAAGTTTTAAAAAATCCACTTCATAGAAACTGTCACGAGATGCAGGTCAGCCGTATATATCCATCCCACTTAACGAGACAAGTGATATATTTTTTATTGACAAACGCGATTGACTTGAAGCGCTCCGCGGTAAAATCAAAAATTTCCAATGCGCTAAATAAGTAATATAGCTACCTGTCTCTCTATCTCTATCTCTCTTTCTCTCTAAATCGAAACCGCATACGCAAAAACGATATGAATTTTCTCCAAGTTTTACTCCCGCGCGATTCGATTCAGCCTGCACCACCACCGCCGCGCCGCCGCCGCCGCTGCCGCTGCCACCGTCATCTGCGTAACTGTCCGCAGAGCGTACTTTATACCCGAAAGCGCGTACCACTCATATATATACCTCGTATAGCTCGTCGTTCTCCATCGTACAGAGGCTCCTCCGCTGCATGAATTATTCTCGGATTCGCTGAATATCCGCGAGGATCACTCACGGAGTGCCGTGTGCAGTGCCGCTTGCGCCCGACGGGGTCCACCCTTCGATATAATATATAAGTAACGGAACTCTATAAATTTTTCCCCTATATGCCCGCGTCGTTTCTTTTCGCTGATACATCTCTGTATCCTTTCTGGGGAAGCTCCGGCTAGCAGCAGCAGCAGCAGCAGCGGCGGCGGCGACGGCGAAGCTCGCGAGCACATATTCATAAGTTATATTCGGGTGAAACTTCTTCGGGACATTCGGAAATCCAGAGGGTATATATATTTATTGTAGGGGAATGTGTGAGCGCAGGAAGGAGCAGTTGCGCGGAGGTGTACTCTGAACGGAACAGCGCGAAAAGGAGAGCCAGTGCACTTGCGATCATGCAGATTCTCAAGTTATGCTAAATTAAATAAGGTTTATATAGGAATTTTTGCTGCCTGGCAGCTTTTACGCTTTTTAAGAAAAAATCGGGATGCACATAAACACATTTTTAAAAAAGCATATGCTTTTCTAATATGTATGGAAAGAAATGGAGATATGTTCTTGAAAAAAAAAAGAATTCCTATCATTACAAAGTTTACTTCATCTACAAAGTCATTCTTATAACTCACTAAATGCATTATATCCACGTACATATTATTATACAAAAAAGACCAATAACGACGAATGAAGGTCTGATCAAATGTGGAAAATATAATTTCAATAGCGTAAAAATCTAATAAACGTTCCAAGTGATTTTTCTTTACCTCTCGAGACTGACCGCTTAGAGGGTTCCCCAAGCTGACTAAAATCTGACTAATTAGGCTAGTTTCAGACACTTTCCGTGTTTACTCGGCGAAATTTCCACTATCGGGGCGTTCTCCGTGCAAACAAGGCGAGCAACTGTTTGCCGGATCCGAGAAATTTCACTCAAAGTAAAGCCAAAGTTGCGCGCGTATATCGACTCTTTGCCAACTAAACTGCATTTCCGTTCGCGGGAAAAGAATAAAAAAAAAAAAAAAAAAAAAAAACAGAACTGCGGGCGCGCCACGCGCATCCGAGAATAACATTGAATAAACTTCCAAATCCCCACGGCTTCTCCTAGCGTAAAATTGATAATACGGTCTCGCGCCGAGGACTTGTTGAATTCGACCAGAGAAAGAGAGAGAGAGAGAGAGAGAGAGAGAGAGAGAGAGAGAAAGCCGCAGTGCGCCTCAAGTGCAACAAGGTATTCGCGCGCGCTTTACGATAGATGAGATATATTGGTATATGATATATATATGTGTGTGTGTGTGTGTGTGTGTGTGTGTGTGTGTGTGTGAAGAAGAAAGAGGGAGAAAGAAGGCTGCAACAGTCGTGTCGGTAAGTGTGCAAGGGCGCGATCAGCCGAAAGTATTTCCTCCTTATTGGTTTTCATTCCTTTCCCTATTTTCTCGGCAGCAGCAACGGTGGCGGCGCTGGCGGCGGCGCGCCTGAGAAGCCAATCGTCGCAATCGATGCTCTGACGCCAAGCTGAGTTATGGCGACGTTTAAAGAATTCCATGAAAATTTACGGGCTTGGCCCGTAGCTCGGCTGCTGCTGCTGCTCGCTTCGCCTTGGTGCTGCTGTTGCCGCAAAAGCAGCGGATTTGCATTCGAGCGGCTTTGCAAATTTTATTCGCCAGGTTATACTATATATATATATATATATATATATATACCTCTCGGCCGGTCGCGGTGCGCCTTGTACAAATGAAAATAAATGCGGGGCGAAATACAAAATAAACCAGCAGCCTAGCCGCGATATCGCCCTCGAGAGACCGTTTTTTTTCGCATCTGACTCCTCTCTTGTTCATCGGAGAAGGTCGCTGCTACCGCGTTCAAATATTGACTGGAGGATCTTAGCGGTTATTCAAGGCACTTCAAAGTGTGCGCTGCCGTGGGCGCTTCCAGTCTTATTCCAAGTCAGATTTAATAAATGGGAGATTACCAAAAGATATTTGGAAAGGAGGATGAGCGTAGCGAGGAATATAATATACGAGAAAATTGTTGTCGGTATAGCTCGAGTCGCTCGGCCGAATTTGAATCATTGATCGGCCCTAAATGAAGTGCAATGAGGATATAAGGATAGGATTAATGGGATCATAAGTTTACTTCGATTTCGGCCTGATGTGAACCATGTGCAATGAGGCTGACTGCACGTATCAAATTCTTTTATTTTTAACGGAATATTTATTAGCAAGAAGAATTTTGCAAAATGGACTTTCTTCTTTTCGTGTCGCACTGACAAAACATTAACATAGACTTCGAGTGCCAATCAGTTTTAAAACGAGATTACTTCGATTTCCATTTTAGACCGGTGAATGTATCGCACGGGCATGAAATTAGCTCCACGCGCATTCGCTCGGTTGAGGCTAAAGATGGTCAAGCGTGACTCTCTCCCCTCGCACACGCTCCCCAGTGTGCCGTTGAATCGGAAAGAAGGCAGCTCTAAGCTGTCCTTTCTCTAAGCAGCTTTATCGAGTTTCCGAGGGAGGAGGGGGAATCGCAACTTTTTTTATCGCTTACGGTACACCGGTGCTTAGCCTTTACCAGCACGCATCTCTATCCTGACGCACTATTTATTCTGAACTTTATTAATGACAATTTTGGTGCTATAATCTTTGCAAATGATGAAATCTCAAGTGAATAAATAAAAGACGATAATGCAAATTCCAGAAATAATGGAAGACCATTCATTCGTTCATCTTATAGAATCGTAAGCATTATTTACTACGTTTTAAGAAAATTAATTGATTTAATTACTGTCCTCTGTACTCAGTTAACTGCTTTTAAAATCAGTAATGACGAATTTTAATAATAAAAAAGAAAGAAGGCCAATGTTTTAACGTCAATGAAGGGCTTAAAAATAAACGGTTAACGATAGAAATATATCTGCAACTGCAGTACCAACTACAGCTTCAATTGGGTACACAGTAAAATTAATTGAGAATATTAACAATTTATCAAAAATATAGTCAAAATTTTGTACCTAAGATATACGTTTGTTACTTTTATTTTGTTGTACATTGACAAATCAATTATTGTACAACTGATTGTATTAATTGTATAATAAAAATTTAAATATTGCTTACATAATAAAAAAGGTATTCCCGCATCAACAGAAAACAACACTGTTAAAAATATATGCATGAAATTTAATGTAAAGTACTGGAAGCAAAATTTTATCGACGTGCATGAAATAAAAATCATGTAGATACATTATTTTTCATTGATTATGCTTTGAAAGTAATGTACAAATGCATGAAATTTCATACGATTTTTCACTGACCAAATTTAATGCACTTGCTTGAAACTTCATGCATAGTACCTGAAATTTCATGTGAAAATATATTAAATATTAGGTTAATTAATAATAATATTAGATTAAAAAGCAATGTATATTTACATTAAATTTAAGGTATCTTTAGGTTCATCGTATTAATGCAGTAACTCAAATATAATGCATAATTACATTAAATTTAAATAAAAAAAAATTATTTTTTACTATTAATAATTTAC